>JAMKCH010016270.1:0-32425 GCA_023653785.1 Ophioderma brevispina
GCTCAGTATTGTGTTACTTTGCTTAGACAGCCATTAACTGTAATCAGTACATTAAATGGTACGTAATATGATTCTGTCATATCATTTCCTTTTGTATTTTTGAATATTTTAAAAGCAATCAAATATATGTTTTGGGGGTGATATTTGATAGTGTTACCAAATTCCAAATTGTTATAATGTTGGGGGGTAGGACATACCCCCAACCTAACACACAGAACGGCATCAACTTCCGGTGTACCCCGCGTGCTAAGTTTCTATTCAAGGATAGAGAGGCGCTATTACAGCAGATCGACACGGTCACACACAGCTTGACTAAAGGCTAGGCCTGGACACAATATTTAAATAGAAAAGCGTTATGGAATTAAACTATTTGGTTCAAGAGCAGATTTTGTAATGAAAAACTGAGACAGAGACTGCCAAAAAGCAAAAATGCACGTAAAAGTTCCCCAAATGACCATTTGGAAATCCCAATGCCCAAACGAGCAAGTCAGTCCTCCCCCCCCCCGTATATTTGTTGAAATGTTATATCGTTATATGTGAAGTACAGTTGAATCAAATTAGGAAAAAAAGATACTGGAGCTGATATTGTGGGAAGTCATTAGTAGGAGTCAAAATAATGGACCGTCCCTGTGACAGATTTGCGGGGAGCTACTTTTGAGAGTGGTTCTAGGGGTTTTGAGGATGCTGATCCACTTTCAGCCGAGTCCAACCCACTGACCTCTACACATGGATTAGCGGGTCAGAGTCGCCGATGAAACATCAGAGGTGCGGTTTTTGACCCATACAATATGGGCAGGAAACAATGCATACACCTTGTCCAACAATGAAAATCTGTGTGGAATTGTGCACCAGCAGGTGTATGCATTGTTCCGCAAATTTAGGTCAAAAACCAAGTTCCGTGTTTCACTCGGCGACCATTCAAATGTACGGCAGCCCGCTATCCATTTGTAGAGGTAGTGGTCCAACCTCACCAAAATGGTGGGAACTCTCAATAGAGGGCGATTTTCAAAATGGCGCCAAATGACCTAAAAGGAACCACCTGGAGTCAACATATCGCCATAAATCATAAATGGTCAGGATTAAATACACAATTACAAATCAGTGATTAGTTAACTCAAACAAACTTGATTTATTTAAAAAGTCACCAAAAATTTACAAACCACGCCAAAAGTTTACAGAGGATACATAGGAAGTTCCATTTAAGGTGGTAAACTGTTTTAAAATTAAAAATCGTAGCGGATCCTATGATGCAAAAAACATCATAGAAAACCCTTCTGTTTCCGGAGATATTTGAGATTTAGGTCATTAAACACCTGTCTATGACGGACTGATAACGTTAGCTTCTCACGCAGTATCAAGTTAGATATTATTTCTTTTGCCCAGTCTGTGACACAGACACAACCGGGAAATACTTTCTGGGCTGCCGTATGGTTCTATGGATGTTTTTGCCATCAGAGGATCCATTACTTGTTTTTGTTTTGAATATGTATCATAATCGGGTCTAAACCTATAAAACCTAGAAAATTGACGCGTTTTTATTGGGTACTTCAGTTTTCGCAGACACAGAAAAGTGAACACGCATTGCTACGGTCGGCATCCATTTTTGTTTTCCCCGCAAGGCCTTTCGATATTTTTCAGTCTTGAGAATTGAACACTGGTTTCAATTACGTCAAAATATTCCCATTAGTGGTTTCTTTAGATTTTTAACACATAATAAGTGCGATTCGCTCAAAATCATTTGAATTTATCAACTACAGGCGATGAAGCATCAAGCTGAAGCGTTAAGCCACAACAGCAATATTTGCCCATTGATCAAAATATTGAAAACGTGGCCATCTATGACCATTTTTAAAGATTTTAATTTGAACTGGGAATCTACCGTACGTTCTTCACATTTATCACAGTTGGACAAAAAAATTTTTTAACCATTTCAAAAAGTATTTTATAAGATTTTAAGTGCTTTTGGCGGCCATCTTAAAAAGGGCTCTAGATCATTACCCTAACACTTGCTAGAAAATGCAAGGCACACTTCAAACTAAAAACAAAGCCAAATTATTAATTACAACATTTTACACCTTAAACGGAACTTTCTATGTAGCATCTGTGAACTTTAGGAGTATTTCAAATTATTTGAATATTTTTCTTCTTTTTCGGTTTTTTTGTTTTTTTGTTTAAATCAAGTTTGTTTGACTTCTTAACTAATTATGATTGTAATTTTGTGTATTAATCCTTAGATTTTATTTCAGTGACCATTTATGATTTGATCGATATGGTGATCCCAGGAGGTTCATTTTAGGTCATTGCGGCCATTTTGAAATTCGCCCTCAAGTGACAAATTGCCACGAGTAGCAGATTACATGGAACATAGCGATTTACCGCTTATCAAACTTCTTCACCAATTCCGATTGGATAAATAAGCGCAGTCGATTTACATGTAATATTATATATAAGTTATGGATTGTATCGCATCTATTTGTATAGGTCAAAATCGGGGTTATTTAATTTTAAAATAGACAATGGTAGGACCATACTGCCGTTATAGTTGCTTGTGGTTTAAAACCATAGAAATAAGACTTCGTATTTTAAGGTATCGACTCTGTAGGTGAGTGTAAATCTGATTCATTCTTCGTTCGCTTAAAGCCATATAACCTTGGAGGTTACCTGCTAATAATTATTAATTAAGTCTGGGTGTATCGGCATTTATTTCTATAGTCAAAATCGGGGTTATTAACAACACAGATTTTAAAACAGATAATGTTAGGACATACTGGCGCAGGTGGTAGTACTGATTTTTTGCATCAATGTGAGTCAACACGTAACGGCAATTCGGAAATGAACACTATATATAAATAGCCACTAATAGTGAATATACATTCGATGGGTTTAAGGGATCATAAACATGGACATTTTACTGTCATGACGTGCGAAAACTGTTTCTGCAAAAAAGTCATAGTCATTAAACGATCAACTTTGACAAAAACATGACAATGCCTTTGATAATTCAGCTCTTGGAAAAAAAGAAATTTGCGGGAAAAAGGTGCCTGCGGTCAACATGAGCCTGGGAACATGATCCAGCCACATTACGTAGGGTAGACGTTTATGTTGCAATGGCAGTATAGTAATTCGTGTACGTTGTAGAGAAAATACGTGCTCGCCGTTACTCATGAAGTAGATATGCGTGGTTAGGATCCCAAATACATGAGAATTAGAATAAATTTGAATAATAATTGTTCTAGGGAATTTGAAAATGCATTGTTCTCCAAATTTTTTACGAACTAGAAGTTCGTAGGAAAAATGAAAAATTGCTTTTTTTTTAAAATGATTGTCTTCTCGCGTATGGCAAAACATTGAAAAGGGAGATTCGGCAAGCGAGTTTGTAGGAATCGTCAGGGCCAAATTGGGGCAAAAGATAATGCCGATTTAGGGATTTTTTCCATAGAACTCCAAAAGAGCTCGGCAACCTTAAAATCTAAAATCTGTATCTAACATCGGGTTTGTCCATCCCCCTGTACCTCGGAGTTTATAGTTTTTTTAACACATGAAATAGGATTTCTATTTTAAAGTATGGACTCTGGAGTGAGGGTTCATTGATTCTTTCCCGTTCGTAAAGCCACATACCTGGGAGGTTGTGGAAATGAACGGTTCTGCATGGTATGTTAACTGCGTACCATGCCAAAAAACAAACCTCTATTTGAAGCCTGTATAGTAGATTATAGTGAAAAATCACAGACGCTAGTCACCGATTGGCAATTTGCGCAATGTGTAGTACTTCGGGGGACTGCCCTAAGTATACACACAACCGAATACAATAAATATGTTCATTGTAAGTGCATGCAAACAATGCTTGACCGTGCCCACAAACACGGTTCGGCGCATTAATTATGACAGCAATCACAATACTCCCTATTAATTTCCCCGTTTAAAAATTGGTTCCACTGCCGGGAAAACAGCTCATGCATATTTGACATTGTCCACCTTATTTTTCTAATAAAGGTCAACTTGCCAATGAGACACTGCTGTGGCTTCAGGAATGATCTAAGTAAAACAGACACAGATAGTAAGTACATCTCATTAGTCACATATATCGAGCATTAATCTCCGATTATTAGGGTACTTATACTCCTCCCTAAACATTTTTCGACCCTCTCCATCTCCCCCTGCTTCTTGATTCTTCATTATCCTTGCCTCTTCTGAACTTCTCCCCCCTCCTTACTCTTCCCCATTACTTAGGAGTACTTTTTCAACCTAAATTACGAGATTGAATCATGGCGCAAAGTTACAAAAAACATAAAAAACAACACAACACTCGACAAGGGAAAAGTCTTATTTGAATTCGTTTTCAGCTTCCGCTAGCCGAGACCATACCGGATTTTCCCATTATCATTGCGCATTAATTTTGACCATCTGAGGTTTAAAAAGTCCTCGAACGTCATTGAACAAACGTTGCAGAAATTTCCAAGATCTCCCAAGCTGTATCACAAATATGACGTCACCATTCAGTAATGAGAGAATGAGCGGCGCTTATTCATTTGTAAATGTATTGAAAAGAAGCCTGGGTTAACGTGCCATGGCAAGGTGTAACTGTTCAGAGCTTCACTTGGGGGGAAGTCGGTGCTGGAGTGCATTATTAAATTCTATTGTGAATAATGCACGCTTGCCATAATTCACGCCCCCGGAGATAATGCACGCATGCATATTTAAATTGGGTCATAATGCACGCATGAATATTCAAATTCACGTAAGCGATGCCATCCGCGATAATAATTTCACGCGGGAAAACAAAGAAAAACCACCGAAAATAATGTCTAGTGCGTTATATCCGAATACTGAATTAATATGTAATACATGCTTATTGCTTGTCCTACGCCCTTTAATTGCTGACATGAATGATGAATAATGTGAAAGACATTATATAATTTTCGAGGGTGACTTAATGGATTGTCGTTTCTAAAGGTTTGGGGTTAGATGATCAGGTAACAAAGAGTAATTTTAAAAATCCGGGGAAGGATTTATGAACCCAGTGACAAGCTTATAGTATATAAAAGTAGTGTTAGCAGGATAAAAGGGAAGTCTTTAGGCAACCATTTCATGCTCCCTAGGAGAGGGTAGGTAATATTTTAAATTTTTGCAAAGTTGTGAAATCGACTCCAAAATAGCTGCTTCTGCAGTGCTCCGCTGTCCGCCGAGTTCCAAACTACTTCCCACAGCCACTTCAATGCACCCACCGTCCAAGAGGGCTGCTCGCTCCTACCACTCTGAGTGGTTGTTTCATCATGCTCCAGTCTCACACCGGTTGCTCCAAACCCTGCCCAAGCGCTTGAGCTCACCTCGTAGGTTCTATCAACTCGAAGTGGCGCGTCCTCCGGTTCCAGACTTCCACACCAACCACTCCACCCTGCTTCTCCAGCTCCTCCGTTCGCTCTCAACCGACTCCGCACATCCTCTGCTGAGGGATGCTCCCATCGACATGGCCCTTGGGAAAACCCGGTTTATTAATCCATGCTGAGGGGTTCCCTTCTATGTAGGGTTCTAATAAAAAGTTAAAAACATAATATTTAAATTGTTGTAACCCCCCCAACTCAGGATATCATAAAGAGCGTATAATAAACGCAATGCTTTGGGACATGGATCAGTAAGATTTAAATTATTCTTTAAACTTAGGAACACCAAGGGAACATTATGGTGTGAAACTCAGTTTTAGTATTATGGAAAAAAATGAGTCACCGCTGTCCAAAAACAATTCTCACTGGTGCTTCAGAAGTTTTAACAGTTAACTATATCGTGGATGGATTCATACGGCGGTATTCATCATAAAAATTTGCTCTTTGCTCATTTTAATACTGTCAACGTATAGAGTAAAAAGGCTTTTATTTTGTGTGATGGCTCTCAAATTGTAATTGCTCTAAGAGTCCAGAGTCTGGGTGGTAGGCAAATACAGTGAAAAAAGCCATTTTGATTTCATTGTATGCACAGATATATCTTCCTAAAGGATTATAACACACTAGGAGTTCAAATATGATTAGGGGGTTCATGCATAGTATTTTGGGTCATGAACGATTGTTTATGCCCGAGGGCTGCCCCCGAGGGCTAAACAACGTTTAATAACCCAAAATACTTAATGTATACCGTACTTTTTTACTAACTATTACTTACAAAATTAAATCATTATATATCAAATTCACAGTCTAAAATTGCATGATTTTTGACCACTTTCGCCGTTCGTCACGGCATCCATGTATAAACGGGGAATTTATACACGGTCACGTGGAGTATTGACCAATCGCGTACGCGGATACATACGAGGTAATTCGATTTGCTATTAATCATTGATTTTTTCCTTAAAGCGATTTATTGGTATTAATCTATCGGAACATATATAAGAAATATCCCTAAAAAAACGTACCAGATGGTTTTCATGGCATGGAGTAATTCCTTGCACCGAAAAAAATCCAGATTTATTCCTACCAATATACACAACTGTCAACGATTCATGGAAGGGTACCATGTTATTCCCTGGTGGTATATTTACAACGCCGCATGCATACCGAAACAGAAGCCCGAACAGAAGCCGGTGAAAATATATCCCATACGCGAATATATCACGTGCAAGTTTTGCCACAAGCCTCATCCTTTTGAAACTTCATGAGCATAAACAACGCTCTACATTGACGCGCGCCTGTATAAAAAATTTTAGTGACAAGTCACCCACGCTGAATTCGCCTCATGGTGTAGTACATTGGGTGATGAACTAAATATACACACAATCGAATGTGTGTACATTGTACGTGTTATGCAAACATGCTTGACCGCGCCCACACAAACACGTTTCCGCGCATATAATTATGACAGCAATCCAATACTCCATTGTACAATTCCCAGTTCAACTTGGTTCCAACTGCCGAAAAATAGCCATGCATCTTTCCATTGTCACCTTATTTAAAGTAAATGTCACCTGCAATGATGACACTGTGGGTTAGGAATGATTTAAGCAATACGACACAGTAGTACATTCTCACTAGTACATTTATTCGCGAATAATCTACGAGTATGTTTAGGAGAGTACTTTTTCCAACCCTCAATTTCCGGGATTGACTCATGGGCGCAACGGTTAAAACTTAAAACAAACACCACCACTCAACAACGTGTAAGTCTTATTTAAATTTGTTTTACAGCTTCCGATAGTTTTCAGTTTCAGTTTCAATTCAGTTTCAGTTTAGTTATTCAGCTACCATATCGAATCGTGCCAAAAATGCCCTATAATACAGTATATTCGATAAAGACATAATGAATTCATGTACACTGAATAAGTGAACGTGGTGACGGATATGATATGCTCGGAACAGTAATGGACAGCCCGATAGGGCTTATGGTTATTGCTGGCCCGTTATACATACAAGTCAAATATATTCAATATTACAAAAATGATACAAGTAAGGGGTGATATATAAATAACATAGGAAAATATGAATAAACCAAAAAAGAACGAGACAAACTCTAAGACAACACAATTATTTAACCTAAACAAACACTTGACGGGGAATAGGGATACGGGTTTTTTTGGACAAAGAATGGACAGACTTTTTCAACATGTCTGTGATGAGGTATTGAAATCATATTTCATAATGAGGAAACAGAATAGAGGGGTTAGAGGTGAAAGAAAAGGTAAGGAATAGAGATATGAAAGTGATGAAGGAAAAGGTGAGGAGGAGAGATAAGGCTTGGGGAGAATAAAAAAGAATGTACTGGTTGATGTGAAATGTTTTTTCATGAGCTTTAAAAGTATCTTTTGTTTGTTATTGTTGTGATGGATTCTGGAAGATCATTCCAAAGCCGAGACCATACCGGATTTCCCATTAGCATTGCGCCATCATATAATTTTGACAAGTGGGGTCTCCTCTCGAACGTCATGAACATTACATTGAGGAATTTCCCAATCTCCCCAAGCGTATCACAAATATGACGTACCATTCAGTAATGAGAGAAATGAGCGGCGCTCTTCATTTGTTAAATTGTTTGAAGAAGTGTGTAGTGTGAGCACCAAAAGGATACGAGCGAAAGTTCGTTTAGAGTTTTTTTACTTGCAAAAAAAAACTACACTTTTTAAAAACCTCAGTGATATGAGGAAAAAATGTTAAGAGAGGTTGTTGTTTAGATATCATTTTTGTGATTAACAAAAGGTTTTATACTCGATTCAGCTGAGAGGTGACCCCGTACATTCTTGCGGAGGTGAAGAATTCAATTGAGGCGCAGGGACTTCTGTTTTAATTTTTTAATCATGTTAGTGAGGAATGTTAAGGCCTACAATACACTATTGTGCGTTTCCATACATGAATGGAAATTGTATTAGTGGCGGAGGTTGAGTGAGTTGAATGACCGCAGTGTCCTCCATTTGAATTCGTTCATTTTCCAGGTAGAGCCTTTCTCCGACTTATTGGAATGGGTCCAAAACTCCAGGGGGACGAACGTATCAACGAGAATCGACTATAGTTGGGCCTTAAACACTAAAATCCATGAAAAACGTGGACATTTGAAAAGGGGGTCGCGTAATATTTAGTTTTATCGCATTCGCACTATAACCACTGATATCTATAAAATGGATTGGCACCAACAAACAGAATTGCTAATAGAGGGAATGGAGCAACGGGGCGGGCATCTTGGTCTACCGAACACAATACCATTCTAGAGACACCTTTTAACAGACGTTGTATCCCGGGTGCCACGTTTTAGAGACATGCCCTTCCCATACGCGGCAAATACAATGAGGCTTCACTGAATTGGCTTGATTCTGTTCGTCTTTATGTCGCTTATACCACATTTCAATGGTAACAATTTTGTATAAATGACCGGATCTTAACCACCTGCTTGGGCTCTATTTTGGAGACCAATATGGCCATCAGGGCTTCAATTACAAAGCCCCAGGTTTAACATCCTTGTATAGATGATGTGACCTTATGACGTCTTCCTGAATCTAAATGGTCACAAAATGCAGCTCGGTTCGCATTAGCTTTTTATGCGTGATAAGAAAGTTAGTATGATTTAATTCGAAACAAAAGTTTCAGCAAAAAAACCAGATTTCCCCATGCAAAGTTTAGGTGCTTTTGCCTGTCAGTTTCTCTCTTACACCAAACAGGGGGGACCATAAACATAAACAAATGTCACACATCTATATGAGATCAGTCGAACCCACTAAATGCGCGGTTCAGCAATCTACGTACTTTTCATGTACCGAGTAGCCGCTTCTTTGTATGATGTAAAGTTTCCTAATTTTATTAGGCAAACTATATTTCTCAAGAATCCCAGGCTCATTTTATAAAATTAGGACAAGGTGTTTGTATGCCATTTTTGATAAATTTGTATATTTGAAAGGGAAAACTTTAACTAAAGCTGTAGTTTTTTAATTCCATGTTAAAAGTAAACGCGTAGTTCTTTCATTCGGCCAGAACTTGAGAACCAACCGATCATCTTTCAATTGGGTGAAAGACAAAACGATGGCTTGTGGCGCAAAACGATAGCGTAAATAAGTCAACATAGTTGGGGGCTTTAGTGAACTGATCTTACGTGAGTGTGCAAATTCGGATAAAACTGTGCATTTTGGTACCACAAGTACGTTTATACATTGATATCAAAAATTGAGGAAGCACGTGCCACACCCCTTTCATGCCCCCCTGCTGGATTTCAAGGTTACACCAGGGTACATTTTTAAAATGTTCAGATTGTTTGAAAAGACACCATGATGTCTGTCTGGTACAAGGATTCCAAAAGGGTATAGTTTTGCACCAGGACTTAATGTTTAGGAATTTGGGGTAAAAAAACTGTAAAATGGTTTTTTAAAAAGTCAATTTTGGTTGGCTTACCAGGGTCAAAAATTAAAGGTTTGCTCCAATTTGTGTCAAATGTGGTCAAATTGTTGGTTTTTAGCTCATCGAATGAAATATAGGACTAGTTTTGACTATCTTACGGTTCTGGATTAGGAACCACCAAATGGCGAAAAATAAAGTCAGATATTGGCCGCTATTGGATTCTATGGACATTGTGCCTATTTTCTTGGATAACGTGGAAAACTAAGCCATAACGAATTAAGGCCAACCTATTCATTATTTCAAGCCTTTAGAAGGGAACAATTTGCACCAAATATAACTGAATCAAAGCAACGTTTAACTTTTGACCCATGTATACACCAAAGATGACCTTTTTCACCATTTTTACCGTTTTTCCCCCATAAATCCGGAACTATAAGCCATATATCGTGTAAATATACCCTTTTTGGAATCCTTGTTCACCAGACAAAAACACACGGCTGCTTTTTTAACACTTTCAGACAACACTTTATAATTTTGACCCGGTATACACTGAAACCCAAGCTGGGGGCCATTAAGGGGGGGTTGGCAAGTGCTTTCCATCAATTTTATAGATATCAGTGCCCTAAGTATTGTGTGCAAAAATTCACAATTTTATCCGGAAGCGCTACCCACTTTCCACTACAGCCCCGCAACGTGGCGTCTTCATTAAATCGTCTATGCTTCGAAAGTTAAGCGTGCTGTGAAAATGCTATTTTCTTCGCAAGAGAATACTCCAATAACCATGAAACATCTGGTACGTCATATTACGGATATTTCATTATATATGTGGCCATAGATTTTATACCAATAATTATCTTTAAAAATACTAAAAACCCAACTCTAGGGGGGCTTCCGCCCATAACCCGCTCCAGGGGCCCTACGGTGGAACTACCTCACTTGTTCAACGGTTCGCTCGCTTCGCTCGCAGAGCTTTCATGGTCACAGATAGGGCCGGTTAATTAACTTTGCCGTCGGGCCGCTACAAACTCCCAGTCCGCCCTGAGGGACATCAACTCCAGCCAAGAAGATCACGGTTCGAAAGGAGACAAAGGACAATCCGACGGATGGAGTAAGTCGCAACATCAAACGCCGCAATAGAAAACGTGGCTGGTCGAGATGGGTATATATTTTCAAATACTAGCAATTTTCGATATCGGAAAAATTATAGTATTTGAAATGTTACTATTTTTCTATATCGAAATTTTGTAGAATTTTGTATTTGTACTGATATTCGATATCAAAACCTACAGTATTTGGATATTAACCCTTCAAAGGTTGGTAGTTTTTCTTGAAAAAAACGACCCCGCCGGGCATGTAGTTGTTATTGGTTAGGGGATCTCGACAATATTTTGCTTAGCTCACTGACATCTACACATGGATACGAGCTGCGGACACAGTTGAATGGTCCCCGAGTGTCACAACAGGAAGTTGTTATCTACCTTTTTAATATGGCGGGAAACAATGCACGACACTATCTACAACTGATGGTGCACAATCCACAAAAGATGTTCTATTGTTATTACTAAATTCCTTGTACAGGGTGTATGCATTGTTCCGCCATATTACAAGGTAGAAAAGAAACTTCCTGTTGTGACACTCGGCGACTCAGACCCGTATCCATGTGTATAGAGGGTCAGTTGTTTAGCTCGATCGTACGGGTACGTAGGAGCTGAAAAAAATCAATTGCCGGTCCATTGTTTTGTACGTAATGACAATGTATGTAGACTATATAACTCTCTGCCAATTCCTTTTCCATTCGTCAAAACTACGCCGCATTCTCGCCAGAACCATGACAACGCACAAGGGAATGAACTTATAATAAGCATTTAACGTGTAGTTCAAGGGGAGGATTATTTGCAGTGGTGTGCGCCATTCTAACCAGTCTTCCATCTGCTAACCGAATGAAAAAAATCATGTTCATTATTTTACTAGTCGGGTGATTTCCATATAACACATTAACATGCTTAAAAATCAAGAAAATTATGGCACAACCAGATAATGCCAATAGTACAGAGTGTGACCAAAATCTGTCTACATGAATTATGGCGGCCAATACAACAACGCATGAATGATATTTATCTTACTTGACAGTTAGAATGCTAACTTGGTATATATAATATATATAATATATATATAGATATATATCTAAGAAGAAATGAGACAGCGCGGACGTTGCATTATTAATCGAAAAATGAAATTGCTAGTGGATGCGGACTCGAACCCACAACTTCACGTTAGATTTCGGATGCGCTAATCCATTTGCGCAACCACGGAATGTGCCTGCGGTTGCTTGGCTTTGCACCATAGCGTTCGGAGCGTAATGCCGTCCAATTCACAGCAGGTTTCATTTTGCACTAATAATGCAACCGTCGCGATTTGTCATCAATTTCTTTATATAGTTGTATTATGGTTGTGAGAATTCACAAAGGTTTTATAAACAACTCCAATTTCCCGGGTGTATATATATATATATATTATAATAATAGATAGATATATATATATATATATATAGAGAATTATATATACTATATTATATTGCCGTTAAGCCTTGAAATATTATATTCATAAGGATTACAGTACTGTTTCGTAAGGCGAAGCCCTCACTCTCACGAGACCAAATTGACAGACAGAATGAGATAAAAAAAGTTACCTTACACATACAGTGGATATCATGCCAGCCATGATAAAACAGGGAAAACGGATATTACATAAATACAATTGAAACAAGACATAGTACATGTAGACTTGAATTGACTAAGCTCATAATAGCTACCATTAAACTTTATAATACCTAAGCTCAAATAGTTAATACACAAAAGAATGTCAATTGAGGGAGTCAATTGGTGACTTCCGAAGGAAAATAAATTGTAATTTATTGGTGATTACACATAAATGTTTCGTCTATGGCGACAAGCACTCACAAGTTCGTTCCTTTTGTTGAGGTGTGACATTAGGTTTGAAAATGATGAAATATTTCTCTTCTGTGCCACAGGTTGCATTTTTTGCTCGAAGTTGAATACGGTTTCCCTTTGCTTACAATTTTCCATTTAATATCAATGAATAGAAGGTACTTTTTTTGTCCTTTAATTTCCAGAGGATATATACTAAGAGTTGGCGATAGGTTCTATGTTGTTTATGTTTGAAGCTTGAAGATATGTCCTGAAATCGCGACTTCTTAAAGCTGTTTTCTGTGATGAGTCGATATAAGGTGTCTTCAACCATGTGTCCTGCTCTGGTCCTGCTTGGTAAATTATGCCTCTAGTGAGACATTCCTTTTCAAGAGGACACTCGTGTTTAACACGGCAGTTGCAATTGCTGTGAATATCATTTGTGTTGGAGCAGCAGATTTGGTGATTGTAGATCCATTATTGCGTTGATATAATATTGCCTATGTTCGGCATACAAGAGATAATTATTTGATCGTATTTCTGTTTAAGCATTTATGGAGTATATGACATGAGGCGGGAAACATTGTCCAGAAGGTTGAAAGAATTTTCTACCGATCTTGGTTGCCGATTTTGACTGTGGGGGGATTGAACCAAGTTATTTTCCTTGTCCGTTTTCTGTTGGTAGTTTTTTCTGTGGTTGTTCTGAGGGTTATACTTGAGTTTGTAATCATATCCACTCTTATGGAGGGCCTCCTGGTAAGGCGGGTTTTTGAGGTGATGCAGTTGATTTTGAATATTTCTTCATTTGAGGAAATGTTAGAGAGTCTTTTGTTTATATACTCTCGGGAAAATTCTCAGAATCGATATGGTGGTGATGCTCTCTTGTGAACATATAGAGGCATAGTGTTCGGTTTCTTGACGGCTTGTAGGATCCTTTCCGGATGTTAGGTCTAGAGAAAAATATCGAGAAAGCAACAACTTTTCTTGTTAGCTTCATTGCTTGAATATTGAAGATTATTCAGGCACTATGGACCACTTGGATGATATTATAATATATAATATATATATATATATATATAAGATATATATATAATATATATATATATATATATATATAGATATATATCTAGATAATATATCAATGCTTTAGCAATCAATATGTTAATTGAAACATTATGAATAGCTTTCACCAATGTGATAATTATTCAAAAATCAAATAAACATTCAAGATAGCTCCAAAATGACAAAAATTCATTTTACCAAGAGCTGCCATTGGGCTATATCAATATAACTGTCAGAGCAATTTAAATATCATAACATAATCAAAGTTATTGATTTATCTGCAAAGATTGCCATCCAAGATGAAGGAGTTCAATAATGCTGCAACATGTCAATGCCAGTAAAGGTAAGTAATTAATTTCCGCTGCTAGGTAAACTTTATATATTTTGTGGTTTGAGTTGGTACTATTGCTTCCAAAAATCTCCAGATAAGGCGATCTTGAGCGTCATTGAGGTGTTTTCATCAAATATCCCAATATGTATGCCAATGGACGCCCAACACCTACCAAAACAAAGAAACCTATATCTCTAGACTATTTAGTGATCGGATTTTTCGAAGCTTAGTAAGTGCCATTTCCAGCCATATTGGCTACCCATCTTGGATGCCATCTTACATGTATCGATTCCTCTGATTATCTAATGATATTTACATTGATCTGATTGACTTACAGGGATATACACAAACATTACAGTACTAGGTTAGACACAGCTATCAATTATAGCCATCTTAGAGCATCGGAAGCCATTTTGGATCCTATAAGCAAGGAATTTATAATCACATTAACACAATTCTTATGGTTCTAATTACTTTCTTGACTGCCAAAACACCAGGATAGATACACAATTACCAACCTGCAGTCAAAAGTAGATTACTATCAGGCACTTTATTGTATTGACGGCCATATTGAATTAATTGATTACGTGGTTACAAATTCATATTTTAATTGGTCACAATGTATGTTTTAACGAGACAGGCTGAAAAATTACAAATTTTGAGTGAACAGGAGATGAATGTTTTGTGTTTTGGTGGCCATTTTGATATTTTTGCGTTTCTACAAAAATGCTCAAGGTTGTTCGCCTGGCATCCATCGGATTCAGAATCAGCATAAAAAAAATGCCGGTCTAAAAAACCGTTGAAAAACATTATATATCTAATAAAACAAGGTTGATATTAGTTATCAATGAATCTGTAGCTTGGACTATAACCACAGGAACGTTAAATCCGTTTTGTTTTTGAGCTGCGAAGCAAGCTCCTATGAATCGCCAAGAAACTATGTTAGTGTGTGTGTTCGTGTGTTCGTTACGGTAACATTAAAATGATGTATCCATTGATGCTCAGTTTACAGCTGTCCCGGTAATTTATTTCAAATCGGCACGAACATGCTTTATTTTCGCTGATTACCAATACTAAAAAACTAACGAGTTGGTGGACGCTGTTTCAGACCTACCAAGGTCAGAGTTCCCAATTAATACCCGAGGTATTAATAAAAATGATTAGAACTGTGTAATATTACTGTGATAAAAACATCACACTCGTCATAGCGATTCATACCGCCATATTGGAAAAATTGATTCTATTTAATCTTTGCAACGGTGAACTTTTTGAACACAACACATACCTGACGATGTTCTTGAATGTCTAAGGATCATTTTATAACCGAGGGTCGGCAGGCCAAATCGACGACAAAGTGTTTTTTTTTTCATGCTGTACTGTTTACATTTTGGTACGAATACTGGACACATCGGAAGCGAAGACATCTCATCCGATGGACATCTCATCCTTACAATCTCATTGATTTCAATCGACGGTAGTTTTTTTTTGGTTCATTCAGTCGGGCTAAGTAAAATTGTTGTTCATTAATGGGCGAGTAAAGCCAACGTGAAGAGAAGCTATGTAATTACTGTTTTTTGTATATGGATGCTTATCCAACTTACCTGATGTAGTGGTGCGTGGAGCCGTGTGTGTAGAGTTATTCATTCAGGTTAGCCATGGGTAAAAAGTAAATTGGCGAAGCTAAAGACAATTCTATGCCATGCCCTATGTGGATCTGGTCGGATCAGCGAGGCAGATTTCGGCGGTATTTTAATGTGTGGACATCTGGGAACTGCTTAGTCCTCCGGCTCATAGCGTGTGATTTGATCATAATTTTTTTATGAAACACTCCCCGCTCACTTCTCGCCCTGGCCCTTTTTTGTATTTGGGGTGGATAATGTGGCGGGTGAATTGCACAGAATGCTCCCTTCCAAATTGATGAAGTAATAGTCACGTGATATAATTTATAAAAGCGCGTGTTTTCCGCTCTCTCCGCTCCTCTGGTCCGATACTCTCCTCTGCATGTTCCACCCTCAACTGGAATCTCGGATCATTTCCTTCCCATTAACCATTAAAGTTAATCACAAGGAAATTTATCTCTCTTGTTCTGAGTCATATCATTTTGTTGTGCTTCTCAAGGTTTGAGAGAGGGATGACTACTCCCTCACGTCCACCGTCATTATAAAAGTCTTCTTAGACGCTCGCTAACAAATAAGGACACTTGAAAGAAAACGCTACACTATGATTAAACGATACACTACCAAAATGCTTGAGAGTATCAAAGCTGGTAGCCTTCAGCCCACCTCTTCTTCTTTCTAACAGCCAACCAGCGCTCTTATGCCGTACATCATTGCTTGATAAAACAAATGAGCTCTTGGCCATTCTGGACAAGCTTGGACAGTAGCTATACACAATCTTATTACACTTGACTACAGCAATGCAATTGACTCTATATCACATAACACGTTAATTTCTAAACTCAGTAAAACATATGGTATCAGAGGTCAGCTTCTGGATCACTTCTTTTGTTTTAGGTCGTGTCCAAAGTGTTACCTTCAGATGTCACAATGCTGAATGGGTTACCGTTCTCTCTGGGATCCCTCAGGGGTCTGTGTTGGGTGCACTTCTTTTCACTATTTATGTCAATGAGCTAGGACAGCACTTGACCTCTGGCATAGAACAATTTGCTGATGACACATTTTATATCGTACAATGCAAAGTAATGTTGATGTCAAGATTTTACAATCTGGTCTTAACAAATTATTCAGCTGGTCCACCAAAAATACACTTCAGTTAAACTCCACCAAATGTAAATCCATGTCTAATCCAATTAATTTCACCGTACCTGGAATATCCCAGCTATTTGGAGCAGAGGTGTCTCTAAGCATGCAAACACCACAGCAACTTCCCAATACATGCATATGTGGGTTTTGACAAGAGTTTATGCAGTCGCTTTTCGAAGTCATGCTTAAATTGTCAAAATTAAACATTGACTTCATGTGCAAAACTAAAGAGTAAAAGAATATTGGTACCAGATCACAATTTTATTTGAGGCCACAACGTTTGACAGGTCTTGTATCTCAGTCGTTCCTTTCTTTCTTATTCTTGAATGATTCCTTCCAACCGACTAGTGCAATCGTTTTGGCCGATTTCAGCCAAACAAGAACCATCGCAACAAGCTGCGCATAGGGTGTTGTAAAGTTTGTAGTCAATGATCAAATAATGGTCAATGATAATTTTGACCAAGATCTAAGAAATGAATCGCGCTGGTCATGTAAGATGTACTTTCCAAATAATTCTTTCAAATCAATTATCTTGCTCCCGATATCTGATATGACTTCGCTTACTTTTAATGACGATGTAAGTTGTAATGACAACTATTTAACTGCTTGCCACAGAATGTAAATGCACGGGACAACGTATACACCAATTCAGTAAATGCCTATTTGGGGGGGGGGGGTAGGAGTGCATGATGCGTGTCGGTACCCCTTAAATCAGTTAATCTCAGGCTATTTCGATGCATGCTACTGCATACTTTCACTGCAGACTAATATCAATGACAAAAATGAGTAGACGTTTCATATAGAAGTCCAAAGGATTCAAATGAGGTATTCAAATTCAAATTCAAAGTTTATTAAAACCAATTCGCAGCACAAAGGCTGAATTACATGGTTATTACAAACAATAACATACTAACAGTAAAAAATTGAATTGGTTAACATTACACATACACACATGTATAAAACAAAAGAATTACAAACAAATATTCAAAGTACATTAAAAAGATGCAGATTTTGATTATAGCTATTGCACAGAATATCTAGGTTCACAATACAACAATAGCACACATACCAAAACACACCCACACACATCACGCACACACACACCCACACACCCACCCATCCAATACACATGCATACACACACCCATACACACACTTCAACACCACCACTCAATATTGAGACCAGGCACACAAACTTGGATAACCGCACACGACACGCCAACCAATAACCCAACGCACACCCATCTATCCAGACACAAGCAATACACCTATTGCAAAATATAAAACTGCATCGGCATAAATAAAATCATTTATTCGTACTACTATGAAAAGAAATACCAAAACTCATCTACCAACACAACTTCCCATCATCCATGAAGCCCACACCCAACCCACCTACCTATACCCACCCCACCCACAATCAGAAAACACATATACATGAACAAATCATTATAACACTAAATGCAACAACACTAAATGCAACATTTCATCAATAAAAAGGATGTAAATGGTAAAAGGTAAAACTGCATATAAAATCAATCAAAAGGTTGAGTGAGATAGGGAATGGGACTATTGCCATATCGTTTGGTCCTGAACCTGGGGTTTTGATAAGTTTTGGTGTTGCGCAGACACATATTGTGAGAACTATTGTTCAGAAGGAACCACCTCAGCGCTTTCTCAGATGGCAGAGCTTGTCTTATCAACCGGAGTCATACATAAATATGGATTTGTAGTTTTTTGGTATGGAAATTATACTTACAAACAGCCCTATTTCTGACGCAATAGAAAACCCGGAACTGGCAGAGACAGTGCTTTTTTAGCATAGAGTTCCTAGAAATTGCGATAAGACGTTTGATGTACAATGCGAAATGAGGATTGATAATGTCATGCAGAATACATATATAAGTTTTGTAAACCGATCGTACGTAAACATGTTTGCGTTAAATTATCGGCATGGAAACAATACACTACTAATTCCTGTGCTTATTATCCAATCGTGATGAGTATTTTTTTAATATATCAGAGACGTAAACCATACAGAAACCGTGTTTTTGGCAAGCAATTTGTTTGCAGTTCTCCGCACACGTTTCGTGCAAATAATATTGGGGATAGCAAGTAGTATTTGGTGACTTCCATGGGAAGCTTCATTCTTTAAAAGGACTTCCAAAAAGCATGATAACTAGGCCAAATATGAGTCATGGTTCTGTAACGTTTCATCATGATTTTTGGGCGGAATTTCTCCACTGCAGTTGGTTTGGCTCAGGTTGGTGAGTCATATTTCACTCAAACTGTTTCGAAAATGTTTGACTTAAGATGAGGTATACTTTGCAGTCTTTCGTATTTTCGTTACAAAAATAGATCAAATTTGCTATAAGATCCACTCCATGATATATACGGATTCTCTTTTAACAAGTGTATGACTTTCTCCCACTTTCTTTAAACACAAATCTATTAACAAACAAATAATTTGGAGAATATTTTCCAATGTGTCTGCGTACCAGCCTTTTCTCTGAAAGCACAAAAACGCTTCATTTCTGAGTATCACAATTGCGTACAATTCATCAGGATTTCGGGCCTCATCGACCAATGTTTTTTTGCTTTAGTTTCATTCATTTCTTTAGGGTTCCCGTGTTATATTATGTCATGGAACAACATTAACCCAAATCCGCTAAAATCCGCTTTAAATTTGGAGATTTTTTTATGAGGTGAAATCATGAGAGCAGCGATTTGTACAACAAGGGTGAATTAACAAAAGTAATGAATTGTGCTCTGGTAACATGCATAACAACATATTGGTATGTCCCACTGAGTATAAAGACACGTAAAGTATAGTTTAAATCAATAGAAACCCAAAAAAAGGGGCTGAATTTCCTATTTGCTCCTATAGGAAATTAGAATTGTACAAATTTTTACCAAATGATCTGCTCTCATCTTCTCCCTTTCAGATTTTGTACCCAGTGCCAAAAGCAGCATTGTCACATTTTAAGGAACCCCTGTTATTTTAAATCTCTCTTTGCTCCCTAACACTTAACTGCTTAAGGGGTTGCACTTCCGTTAGTGCCCTAAGGGGGGTTCTAGGGACCCATCATTATATACCACTTTCCCAAGGAATTGTTAGATGAAATTGGGAGTTCTGAGCATCATCTGATGCGATCATCCGCTAGAATAGCGACGCACACCTTTCGGACCTAACACCTATAGATAATATCTAATCGCTCGTCTACCAACCCTGGCTTGTTACTCAATTGGTAAGGCGCCGTCCTAGTAATACGGAATGTGCGGTCTAGTCCGGCAGCACACATGGATTTTTTTTTTCAGCAGTTGTGTTCGTTGACCAGCTCCAGGAAAAGGTTAATAATATTCATCCTTGTATGCCCTGGAAACAAGTCGTTAAAATTTCAATGTTAAAATGTAAAATTGATGACAAATAAAATACATCTACAAACTTGTCAGTGTGGAATATTCCATGTTTATAAATTGGGTGATTCATGCAGATGATGTAATTTATGTGAAATCAAATAGATGGTCGTTGTAGTAATTCCGTGACCCGTGGAGAGCAAAACATCATTTTCTCAGTGGATTTGTCTCTGTGAAGGTTAAGGACAAATTTACGGGGGTGATCCTCGAACAGGGGGCGGAATCCAGGAGGGGGGAACTCATAATCCAGGGGTCAAAAATGAAAATTCTTGGATTGGCCTTTAAAGGGCTAACAAAAGTTTCCTTCTTGTTACAACAAGGATTAAAAAAGGTATAGTTTATACTACCCTACAAGGAAGGGTTACCGAGGTATGAGAAAAAAATTATAATGTAAAAATGTCATCACCAAGGGCTAAAATCTTTAATATTGCAAAACGCGATTTCTTTAAATGGACTCAAATTGTTAACCTTTCTACAGTGTTATGACGTCTCGTAGACTCTAAAGGGGCGAACTACCTTTCAAACAGTTTCATTTCATCTTTATTTTCCACTAACCATGACAATTGCACATGAATAAAATATACATACACTTTTAAAATAGATGTACTACATACAAATAAAGCAATGTATGAGGGATGACAAAAGTCAAAGAGGCCAGAAGCGGTCACCCCCCAGCAAATAAACTTTTTGCGCATTTATGACAACTAAATATTAAGAATGACACAAACATGACCATAACAAACGACAGGTACGAAAAACAAGGGGGGGGGGTAAGCTCCAGGACAATGACAAATTCAATTTGCTGATGATGATATCGTATTTCTACTTTTTTTCTGATCATTTAGAATTTTTGCTATTTTTAAAATATCTCGGCATTTTGTTCCAGAGGTTTGGTGGTCCGATGACCTGACTCTTAATGCAAAATTAGTTTTAATTTTTCCTGCAGGTCATAATTGTTTGCATTTCCTCGTGTGATAGTCCTGAATAGTACATCTGTTTAAAAATAGTCATTAAAATTGATGGAAGGTTCTAGTTGAATATTTAAACAATTAACCACCCAGTTCCAGTTTGAAAAATATCGTATACATTTAGATCTTGAGTTCTTCAAACATGGCTTTAAATATCCTTTACATTTAAAGTGAACATTGCAAAGGTTCAAACCGCCCGGTTTTTTGTAATTTCAATACTCTATCGAAGTTTTACAAGAATTCCCCCAAACCAAAATTCCCATAGCTTAAATCCTGAGAATAAGTGTACAATACAAACTGTAAAAATGCGTTTTGGAATAAAAGATTTAAGTTTTTCAAAATACCAACATTTCTAGATATGGTTTATGAGATGGCACTAATATGTTTCTTTCGCACGTTAATTTTCGTCAATTTATAACACCAATGATTTGGTTTTCATTACCACTCTGGTAGATTTGTACCGTGAGTGCATTGTAATATTCTTTTCATATTTGGCAGTGTTTGACGGGGACACATGACCATGAAATTTTGTTTTTTACTTGCTCGTTCTACATTAATTTCTTGCTTTGAAGAACCCAAAAATTTTTTTTTGTTACCTCTTGGAGCTCCCTGTTAATTATATATACCCTGCTTTCAATTTCATTATGGAATACCAGCTTGTAGTTGTCCATCTGCAAGAGGAAAATTTCCAATAGTTGACTACGTAGTAAATTCATTGAATACAATATAAACAAGAGAGGGCCTAATATGAACCCTGGGTACGCCACCATCTTATATCTTTAATCTTTATAGGTCAGATTTTCATGATTATAATAAATTGCTTTCTGTTAGAAAGATATTTCTTGAAACATTCCAATGCAACTCCTCTAAAGCCATTAATGTTTCTAACTGATAAAGCAAGAATTTGTGATCAATCGTATCAAATGCTTTAGACAAGTCTAAGTAAATGCCAATTGTGGTTTTATTATGTTCTACAGCATTGTTGATTGTGTCTATAACTCAAAATAGACAATAATAGCCGAATGTTGCTTTCTAAAGCCAAATTGATTATTATGTAGTACACAAGTTTTCAAGATGATTTACACATCTGTGGAAACAAGTCGCTTCGAGTATCTTAGAAAAACAGGGCAAGATTGTGAAATTGGCCGGTAGTTTGAAAAAGTTATCGGCAATTATTTTCTGATATATTGGTATAAACCCTTGCCGTTTTTAATTTCATTTGGAACATGCCAGTAGATAGAAATTGATATAAATAAAATCACAGCAAGTGGTTTACTAATCTACTTTGCAGTTCGTTTACAGTTGTATTGCCAATGTCTATCATGACCTGGACTTTACTGGTGAATTTTGATTAATTTGATTAGTTCATCTCACAATGGGTGATAAGTTAAAAGGAGTTGGGACTCGGATTCTTTAAATATCATAATAGTCTTTCAGACCTCTTATAAGGGGAAGCAAGTTTAGGACCGATATTGACGAAAACGGAATTGAACATGTGTTGTAATTTATAGGAATACTAGCAGAGATTTAGAGATTTATTATAGCGCATTATGCTATTGGCCTCTAAGCGCGTTCACAAATGGTCGCTGATCCATGTGGCCCAACCAACCATAAAACCATTTAGAACCCAAAATTTTTTAAGGGATGCAGCAGATCGGGATCAGCGCTTCCCTTATCAGCAAACAACATACATCGAGATAACCATCGCGCCGGGATCAGCTTCCCAAATACGCATGGGTGCGTTAACACAGACTCGGGAAAACTAAGCGGTTAATTTTCTTGTCCAGGGAAAATTCAAGATAGCTTGAATCTCACAGAGCCCGAACGCACGCCTATACGCAGGGATGAGGCATACACTGGAGTCGAGCGCTTACCTGATAGAGCTATCTTGTCCGGCTTACAGATTATTAGGAACAGCAACCTTTTCATTGGAGTCGTTTAAACTTGTGCTTGAGTAGGGGATTTTTTTGCCGCGCCCAATTATACCATAATGAGGTTTTCCAGAGTAAGTTGAATGTTTGATACTTTGTTTGCTGAAACTTTATTTAATTTATTTTCGCTTGCATTTAGTATAAGAGTATGCAATTTATTAAAACTTTTATAATATTCAGTCTTTCTTCATTTGGTGATTTCAGATATTGTTTATTTATATAATAAGTTATTGGTATAATACTTTTTACTAAACTTTAAGTTATCCAAGGGAAATAATAAATTTTCTTCGGTATGGAGGGCGGGTATTTTTTTAAAGAAGAAGAAAGGCATCATCATACAGCTCGGTGAATTTTTGAATGAATTTATTATAATCATCATTTGCATTTACACCATCAAGTATTTCATTCCATTTTACTAAAGATAATTTAGATTTGAAATTATTAACGTTATAGTCAGTAAAATTTCGTTTGTGTAAATATTCGATTGTTTTAACGGGTTCTTTGCATACTTTTGTTTTGGTCATTAAGATTGTTGGGAAGTGATCACTTAATTCCGATATAAGAATGACAGACTCTGTTTCATCTAGGTTATTTGTAAGAATATTATCAATTAAGGTTGCACTTGTTTCAGTTATTCTGGTTGGATAAACAAAACAGATTTTAATGATTTTTGATTGGTTAGGTTCAAGAATTTGGAATGTCCAAAAAACAAAATTATCTATACAATTCAAAGTTACTCTTAACAATTCTAATCTTACTTAAAGTTCATTAATGTCTCCAACCAAAAGTAGCGTTGCAGTTCAACGATGATATGTCCTCCCAGCGAAGACTCCAAAATGACAGCATGCAAAGCCACACTAAAAAAAAATCCTCGGGTAATATTCCATGGGAATCTTCTCAGTCCTGAAGATAACATTTGTCCAGCAGTTCAAGACGACAAGGTTAAATAGGTCCCTCGACGACACTAATATTCCACAGTATATCAGTCCAAGATAATCACCACGATTCTATCTGTCCACAATTTGGAATCCTATTTTGATCCCCAGCACTTTTGGCTTCAAAGACGACGGTAGAATAATTACAGCAACTTCTTCTCACAATGAATGATAAATCCTGGCACTATGGTAACTTTACAGGTCTGCTACTCGTTGCAGATTAGAACTAGCTATAACTTCTAGCTACTTGTTACTAGTGGATGCTGGCCCCGAGACTTTACTCAAATCTCCATTATATACTGACTTCACAAAGTTCCCAAGTCTTAAAATAGATATTACCACAGCATCATGCATAAACTAGTTGACTCAGTTTCTAAGTTTACATCTTGGGGAATTCCCCTTTCTCTTATTGTGCAATCTATCTAACAGGTGCACCTTGCACAAACAACTCTAAGAGAATTCCATATTCTCTTTTCAACATAAACAAAGTACTTTTCCCGTGAGAAATCTTTTCTCAAATAAAATTTAGAAAATCAAATTGATATTTTTAATCACAAAATGGAGGTATTATAACAACAGGGATTGCAACAAAAGTAGTTACCACTCTCATTTGTATTTGTTTATTGAGATAAATGACAAACAAGGTCAAGTCCATTGACCTCTATTGATCTCCAATATTTCAAAATATGTTAGACGGTGCAAAATGTTTTGTTGCAGTCTCTGAGGAAAGATGAACAATTTGAGCCTATTTTTAAAGAAATCAGTGCAATATTTAAGATTTAACCTTTCGTGATGACCTTTGACATTGGCAATTTTTGTATTATATCTCCATAACCATAAGTTGTAAGTAGTACAAACTATACCTTTTTTAATCCTTGTAACAAGACGAACACTTTGGTTACCTTTTTACAGCAATCCAAGCATTTTTCATTTTTGACCCCTGTATTATGAGTTTCCCCCTCCTGGATTCCGCCCACACTTTTCCGCTAAATTTGTTCATTAACCTTCATAGAAGACAACTCCTCTGAGAAATGATGGTCTGCTCTCCACGGTCACGGAATTACTCCAAATGACCCAACTATTTGATTTCATATAAATCTTGTAGATTTGTGCTTTACATAGTGCCAGGATTTATAATATTTTGGATGCCACCGGAGCTTGATAGCTGAACTGTCTGCCGTCGTCTTTAAAGCCAAAAGAGCTTCAGTTTTGGAATCAAAAAATGGATTCCAATTTGTGGTCCTAATTGAGGAATTGGCGGCAGACTGATGGTGGTAGCATATACTGACATATCATCGTTGAACTGCAACGCTTCTGTTAACTTGGGACATTTGTGGACTCTAATAAATATCATCTTAACATTAATGTGTGTAATTTTATTATATGTAATATTGTTTTGGGACATACCAAATTCTTGAACCAATCTGATTAAATAAAAATAAATCTGTGAAATTCAGATCACTTGTGCACAAGGCTCATTTGTTTGTGTTTAAAAGGTATTTCTGACCTTTGACATCCATGAGACGTCATAACACTAGACGCTTTGATGTTGTTTTTATGTTGTTTACTTACAATTTACTGACATTCAAATTTTTCATGACTGCGTTGCTATGTCAACGACCCTAACGCGCACACCCACCACTAATTTAATGCCAAACAAGCAAATTATGATAGCTGAGGGCCCTGGCTAACTGAAAAAAAATGGAAAATCTCTAAGGGGAAGGAGGGGGGGGTCTAAGTGGCCCATACACTAAAACGGCAGTAAAATAAAGCGAGTTCGTATTCACAGTATTGACCCATTAACTTATGGCACGCAGTGAGTGCGGACAGTTCGCTATTGCCTCATACACGACCGTTTTCTTACTCAGGTGGTAGCCTACTGTATAGTACACACTGTGCTAGTTGCAGTAGCTGCAAGATAGGGCTTTACAAAGTACACCGTTATTAGGTATACAGTGATGTGGCTACTCTGCTGTACCTACCCCGATGACTACCCTGTAGTTGCCCACTAGATGGAGAGAAGGTGGATGTGGTGTAGACAGTACCGGAGTAGACACGCACTACCGGAGTAGCTACTCCGCGGTTACCACAACGTCATTTTGAGTGTGGGTGAAAATTTCATGAAATGAGGGCGCTGTACACTTGTTCTCTGTTTAGCATTTTTGAACGTTTTTAGGAAAATCATTACGAAATTCAAATCGGGCATTATCGATCAAAAAACCTGTATTTCCGCACATGTAATAAGAAATGCAAATATATGCTAAAAATATTTAAAAAAACAAACAAAATTGGCCATGAGAAATACTGCGCGCGCTGTGAGCCAGTGTAACCACGTAGCTACTCCACGACGGGGAGACGCCACTGTGTGTACACTATCCCTCTGTGCGGCAAAAATACACGGAATCCTGGCCGGCGAGTGGGTAGGTAATCCATGTCTACTCGGTGGTAGCTTACGGCGGTCCGGAAAGTGTGTAGTCTGTGTCACAGACTGCGAAAGATATTATCTAAATTAGTACTGCGCGAGAGATTAACGTTATCAGTCCGTCATAGCGAATGTATGCAAATGAAACTAAATCTCAAATATCTCCGGAAAACCAATGGGTTCTATAGAGATTTTTGCATTCAGAGTGTCCGTTACTATGTTTTGTTTTGAATATGTATCGTAATTGAGTCTGAACCTATGGAACCTAGCGAGAAAATTGTACTTCGGTGCTCGCAAACACGGAAAAGTGAACACGCAATCGCTACGAGCCGCATCCCTTTTCCCACAATGCCTTTCGGTATTATTCCAGTCCAGTCCAGACCAGTCAATTCCAGTATTATTCCAGTCCAGTCCAGTCCAGTCAATTTTCAAACGCTGGTTTCAATTTACGCCAACTTTTTTTTTCAATTTTAGAAACAGGATACACGTACTTATCTGACCGCCGTAGTGGTAGCTATGTAGTAACTACCATGAAGAAATTGGCCGTGTATCACATGGGTAAAGACATTGAAATTGCTCAGTTAAAGTCTTCCCAGTTATTTAAGAATACCTCAGGGAATACCTAATTGATACCATAAAAAAATTACATTTCGTATCCCAACTGACAATATATTTGCCAAATTGCTAAAGTATTAATGGCCATAAACATACACATAGCTGATATATGTAATATTGTTTTGGGACATACCAAATTCTTGAACCTTCTACAAACCTGTCCACTTATTCCAAATTATTCAAAAACAATCTAAGAATGTACAGAAAACCCAGCACACGGTTAGGGTATAGATGTTACAAAAATTGAAACGTTTGCTTTGGATGATATTTATATCGTTTATTATGTTGGTTTTGGAGTTCATCTACAAGAAGATTATACAAATAATGTACTACATTTTATATTTGTGTTCCTGCCGTCATCTTAAAATTTTAGTTTGCTGGCTGTGTAAAGCATGTGTTTATTCCGTTAAGGTTTCCGAAGTCATAGGTATGTCAGAAAAAAAGTGTGTCAGATGGATCAGGTTATACGGAAACTCCCCTGTTTTTGTGTGCTTCATTACACTAAAGAGAAGAAAAATAACGTCCATGCTTTAAACGAGTTACCATTTATTCATTTTCCTTTGCTTTACATTAACAATTACGCGTTATAGTCAAGGACTAAATCTCTGTAAGAAAGTTGAATGTTTTTTAGTTAGAGCCTGTCAAGATACCATTAGTTTTCAATAATAAAAAAAATCTGCAATGAGGGCAAAAGTTTTGCTACAGTCGATTTTATCATATCACTGTATGCCCCAATTGGGCGATTTTGGGGCCATTGTTTTAAGGGTAGGGGTAACACTTTTTAGCATAATTTCAAAACCTGAATCCCAATGGTCCTATAATTATTATCCTATATAAATAACTCTGGAGCAATCATGACATCACAAGATCGCTCAAAGTCAGAATATACCAGTCTCTTATACTCCCCATTGCCACCTATGGAGCAGAGTCCTGGGTATGCGCAATGCCGACTGCCAAAAGCTAGAAAGCTTTGAGATGAATATGCGTCCGGTCCACTCCTCAGGAGTGAACCTGTCGGACAAAATTAGAAATGATGAATTAGAAGAGCGTCTGAACATTCATACAAGCACCATCACGGTGCAGTCACCAATCACACCAGGAACGGGCTGGAAGTGGTTTGGACATGTCGTCAGGATGCCCGGACAGATTACCATACCAAGCCCTATACCCAAGACTTCAACAAGCGTAGGCAGCCAGGTCGCCCACCAGCAAGATGGAGGACCAGATCCCCAAGGACACAGGCTTGGACCTCCAAAATGCCGAATCTATTGCAAAGTGCAGACCAGAATGAGGAGAATTACTCATTAGAAGAGCAAAGGGACACCCTTCCTATGCCGTAAAGTCAAGTCCAGTATAAATACAAATAGTTTTTTACTAGAATGTGTGATTTTTAATATCTATATTTGGTTTTAATTGGTAGTTAAGCCGTTTTAAGGTAATAAAAGGCATTTTTTTGGGTCAAAATTAGCAAATTTTGGTATTTTTCTTTCTAAAATAATCTTTCTGCTTATGTATGTACATAACAAAAACTTTAAATTTAAAATAATTTTGAATTTCTTGTAAAAATTATTTTATTGATTTTTTAGTTTTTTTGTTTTTTTTAAAACCCAATTTTTGTTACATTTTTTAGCGTAAATGGCTAATACTTACTCTTGATCGCTATGTGATTACCAATCATTACGTTAAACTGACATGTATTTACGAATCCGAATTCGGTGGATGTGTTGAGGCTTGAATCAATCTATTCCTTTACTTGTGTCAACTGTAACTACACACATTGACGTTTTCGGTCCACTTGCCATTCCAGCTTACACTGAATGTGAACCAAAAAGCTATTCAATTGATTATTGGTTCCTATAGAC
The DNA here is from genome assembly GCA_023653785.1 of Ophioderma brevispina. Taxonomy (NCBI): domain Eukaryota; kingdom Metazoa; phylum Echinodermata; class Ophiuroidea; order Amphilepidida; family Ophiodermatidae; genus Ophioderma; species Ophioderma brevispina. The sequence continues at coordinate 29,032 of JAMKCH010016270.1, forward strand.
ATAAGGCCTTTCCAAGTGTTTTTATTTTTCTTCGTTTCTATATACCCCAACCGATTTTAACACATCCAACACCCCATCACTGGCAGCCAGGCTGGGGTGCATCTGCTTTGATTCACCCATGTGCAGATTAAGTGTAGCTTTTGAATTAATGCTTCTCAAGCGTGATACAGACGTACAAAAGATTTGGTAGGGTTTTGGGTTTTGGAGGCCCCCCGTAGGGCGGATCAATTCGCCCATCATTTGGCTTGGTCGGATTTGTCTATATCAATTTCGTGTTGACTCCTGCGTATTTGGAATTCACCGATTTACTCAATTGTACTCATAAAACTGATTTTCTGTCAAAAGTTCTTTTTAATAAACTAGGTAAACTTTATAAGTGGATTCACTTGAACTGGAAATGAGAAAATTTGAACGCATTTCATTAATTGACTATATCTGCAACGATAGCTGAAAAGTGAACAGAAAATTGTGTGATGGTGTTAATAATATATGAAAAATATATATATATCGGTTTGTTTAACTGAAATATGACATTGTGATGAATGTGAAATGATCTATACTTAATGTAAATGTAGCGCTGGATTTAAATAATTTATGAATCGTGCTTAATATGTAAAAAACGGCTTTGTTGATAAATGCAAAATCATTGTGTTTTAGGCAATGTATCATATTATGTGTTATCCAAATTGTAAACTGGATCAATAAGAATCTTTGGTTTTTCAGTGTTTCTAGTGTGTCCAAAATGATATAAATTTGTCTTGGCTGTTAAATTGATAGAATTAACAAATTTTGAGTGAATTGTAATATGATTTAACAACCAACATTTAAATAAAAATATTAAAAATCAATATTAATATATTCAATTAAAACAATCACTCAAAAAAAAGAGATAAACAAAACAAAACAAAAGCTTAAACAGAAAAAAAATCCACATAACAATTTATTATTTTAAATCATATTAAAAACACAAACTATTTAAATAAAACGTTACAATTTTTCACCCCAAAAATCTCCCAATATAAATATACACGCAAAAAAAACTCCAGTAAAAATCAATATAAAAAATCAAGGCAATTCAAAATAAAAAAAAAAGAAATAAAATTTTTCCATTAAAAACATAAATATAAATACAACAAAATTTCAAATACAAATATTACCAGGCGGTATGGAACCCTAATTGGCAACTGATAGATCAGTACCGCAGCTGGGTCCGAGAATCCACACAAGCACGGGTAATTCATCACAAACAATTTATTCATGACAATACACTTTGTTCGTTATTAATGGATAGCCACTGAATACCTTTTTAACTGATCATGCATTGTATGAAAATGTCAAATAGCGACCTCAATTAATCACTGCTCCACATCCACAATGCCTATTTTCTTTCTCTTGTAAGCGGTTTTTTGGGTGTGTGTGGGTAGGGTTGTTTGTGTGTGTGTGTGCGCGCGCGCGAGTACACACGTGCGCGCGTGTGTGTGTGTGTTTTTGTTGTGTGTCTTGTATTACCTTATCATACTTACAAATATTACACAGAGTACGTGTGGTCCAGTGGGAAAGCGCAGGGCTAGTGATCATTAGACCGTTAAAATCGTGAGTTTCAGAGCCCCGCTGTGGTCCACGTGTTTGTGTTCCATGGCAAGATACTTAATCTCAATGCCATCGACCTAAGCGAATCTGGGGACTGTTAGGGGGAAAAAAAAAAAAAAATAACTGATAGGCATGTCTTTGAGCAGCCACCTAGGGTTATGCGAAATAATTGTTACGATTTCCTGAAGGCGCGTAATATATTGGCAAACGCGCTTTGAGACTGTATACGGTGATTAAGCGCTAAATCAAAAACTGTTATTATTATACTCTAAAGGACCATATAAAACAAATTCTTTCGATCAAAGGCCTCTGCAGGGAAATCTCCTGGGTAGTTTAACAATGCAGTATATTCCGTTTTTAACAAGGCGGTTCTTTTGATATATAATACCCTCAGAATTCATATAAATCATACCAAACAACTGTAGTGTCTGTTTGTGCGCGCGCGTATGTGTGTATCGGAACTTTATGTTTATGGGGAACGTTTTCGAGCCGTGTGGGGATTTTTTTTTTGTGGGACAGTTTACAAATTCCCCTCAAGCTAATTTGATCTGTAATTAGTGTCTTAGAGCCCATCACACTAATTTGCATAGTAACCGAATAAGCAGCATCTTTGTATCAAAGCTTTTCCGTTAAAGACGCCCATCCCCTTCAACATCTAACGTTATGTTTATACACCAGTGAATTTAGTAAATATGGTAAACAACTTAAATTCGACACCCTTAAACCTGCGGTTTATTCGATTATTGATTATTGATTGGATTCCTTCACTGGTTTTGATTGAGTGAGGACGTGGATTGGTACCGGTCTCGGAAAATTATGGATACTCCAATGATTTCCCTGTACTTGGACCACGTCTCTCTAATATTATACAGAGCTTGATCGTTACCAGTGAACCAATATTCACATTGAAATGTCAAGGCAATGCAGTGTTCTGTTGTGCCGAAACACCCGGGTGCCGAAATACCCGGGTGCCGAAGTTCCCTCCTCTCAGAACTGTCGAAGTACCGGGGCATTCGGCAGAGGAGAGGGGAAGTGGAAAATAACGTGCTGTTGATGTGTAGAGCACGTGTTTACGCATTTTCGTGATTTTATGGACAATTCTACAATGAAACTCATTAAAAATCAGACTTTCGGCATTTAGGAACAAGCATTTATGTAAAAGTAAACGTAAATACGATCTTGTAACGCCAAAAGCACCCACATAGACCCCATGAAGAAGAATTCCTGCTTTCGCTTAACAAGGTAGCCGAATTCGGAAACAATGTATACGTTATATGCATTGATATACATATGGCTCCCATTGTAAAGGTCCCCTTTATTGATTAGGAGGGCTCTTAGGCCGGTTGCAACACATGTTAGGGTTGGGGTTATAGGGCCTAGGGTTAAAATTAGGGTTAGGAATTAGGTTAGGGTTTGGTTATTAGGTTACAAACATTGGGATAAGACCTATATGTGATTTTCTACTTGACAAATAGGGGTTATGTGATTTTATTTTTTTCTGATGGAGGGGGGGTAATGTTAAATTTATTATTCAGTAAACCAAGCACCTATCTGCATATCACTCGCAGTAAATCATATGATGTATATAATTGTGGGGTGGGTGTATGGGTTCTATGCAATAGGGCCTGTGTAGGCTAACCTTATATTGGGGTTATGCAATTTTCCAAACACATCTTTCAATTTCTCCAGCGCCCTCCCTTGTAAATAATGAACGGGCCCTAAAATTATTAGTTTAAAGCTAATCTTAGCCTGTCGTACGAGCTGAGTCAACTGAACACTTATTTCGTGTCATCCTGTGTCCGTA
>JAMKCH010016271.1:0-24023 GCA_023653785.1 Ophioderma brevispina
CCACGAAAGAAAACAAAAAAAGTAATTAGCAAATATATACATGTCAAAACTTTTGCGTGGTAAACAGATGCAGCTGGTGCCACTGGGGGTCGATTTTTTTTTGCGGCCGCTGAGGTCCCGGACTGAAGTGAGATATCATGAATTTTGTTAGGTTTCAGGACAAAGTAATTACTTTTATATGAAGTGGGTTCCATGGTAGCTCAAGAGTTAATAAATAGATCTAAAGATCATATTTCCTAATATGTTGTCACATCTTAACAATTTTAAACCAAAATAATGTGTCTTACATTTTACATTTCCATATGGCTTTTCAGCTCTCAGATGTCAAAAATCACAAAATACAGGTTTTTATATTTACGTTTGAATTTTTTCTGGTGAACCCAACAACCTATTTTCATTTTATGACAGGTTATGAAAGCAGGGTACTCTTTCATATTCCTTTGCTGAGGGGTAACATCGGAAATAACCTATAATTCTCAAGATATGGCATTTTTCCCAAAAAAAAATTTCCCCAAAAAACATGATTTTAACACATTTTGGGAAAAATGAGACACATTCTTTTGGTTGAAAATGTTAAGATGTGACAACATATTAGGAAATATGGATCTTTAGACGATTTAGTAACTCTTGAGCTACCAATGGGGAACCACCTTAAGAAAATTTATAATAAAAGGTGAAGTGTGAACCCGTTACATGTGCGAAGTAAAAAAATAGCACGCCAAAAATAAGGTACTGTACTATGAATACGGGCGGGATTTCCCCAGGGGGATTTCCATTTTATTGCGCCCCTCCAATTCGCTGCGGGAGGTCCGTCTTCCGTTTAAACGGTTAACCGGTTGTCGGACTTTCCGTTTATTAAACGGTTAGGAATTAACCGGAAAAATGACGCCTAGCCATAAACAAAACAAATTAAAGTATGCGATACTATGCCCTTTGACCATTACACATCCATACCTGCATTTTACCAACCCTTCTATTTTTTGATGACTATGTAATTGTCAATTGACATTTTATGTTTCTTTTTTATGCAAAAAACAAACACCCATCAAGGTGATCCCAAAAAGGATGGAGGGGTGGCAAGCACCACCCATCGGAAGAGAAGTACTACACGACTAATACGATGCCGGAGTAAAATATTACCCACTGATTTTGGTACCATGGGATCGCTATGGCCCTCTTCTTTCCATTGATATAAAAAAAATCATCTACCAAATGCCTACATTACGTCAGAATGACGTTCATAAGGTTTACATGGTCAGCAAAACTACTAATTTCCAAAGACACATTGCAGTAGGGGAACATTTTATTTGTTCACCAAAAAAATTCGGGATATCGATGTCTGTGGTTTCTTTGCTCTACATGATGGAAATGATTATCGTGTATTACAAAGAGAATTTAGTCGTTATGTTTGAGTTAGTAAAACTAATTATTGCAAACATCAATTTTCCACCTTTATCAAGTTATTTTCACTTCTTGCCTTTACGTATGACGTTCATAGGGACGTCTTTATGGGAATGTTTGTACTAATTTTGATATCAATGGAAAGAAGCTCCTGTGATACCCCAATTAAGAATCGGATTAAGATGTTCAACACGGACAATTGAAGGCGGGTTGCTAACCCCCCCTTCGTGTGTTGTGTTATCAAAAATGGCGTAAGGGATAACATGCTTAACGTTCAAAGATGGCGTCAATATGGCCGCCCTTAGAAGATATTAAGAATCTTGAAATTGTCATATCTAAATGTGTTAGTTTAATCAATTCAAACAATAATGATCAAACTGAAATCAAGCTCTGGATTAATATTTTTGTCATTAAAACAAACTCAAATCTGCCATTTTTTTGTTACATGTTTACAATTCAAGAGAGTGGGCCAATATATATAGTAGGACATTAATGGCAATTTAGAGATTTCAAAAATCTGAGAAGGGGACCATTAAATTAGATATATGAGGTTAACAAAACAACATGTCAGGCAAGAGTGTGTACTGTTCAAAGACGTGTTCTTTTTTTCAAAGTTATTTTATGTACGTTTTGGATGATATAACTAATATATTACCCAGATAAATAAGCCATTTCTAGGTTTACTGGTCTTAGAAATTGTTCCATATGGCCGTCATATTAAATTTAGCATGCTAACCAAAGCAAAACTGCCGATATATATGTTTCTTATGGTAAACATATACAGTGGTATCTTCAGTGAAAAAATGGTGGCTTACATATCAAGCAAAATAAACTCCGTTTGGTTTAAAAGTTGCTGAAATTTCGGAAACCTTTCCCTATAAAATTGCACAAAATTTGACTTAAGTATTTTGGGTTTTTTTTCAATCATACAGACCACTTAGATGTGATCAGTATCATCCAAAAAACATGTCCCAAAACAATTTCTACATGGCATGTTAGGTGACAAATGTCCTAGTACTTAGTCAAATTTGCCACTTTTTCTGGTAAAGGTTTGAATCCTGCACTTTTAAACCAAAAATGGGCCAAACTTGGCTTCATCTGTTTTTCAATGAACGGAACATCAAATACAAAAACAAAACTTATATCACAATGATTGTTATAGTGTATGCAAATATTTTAAATGCTAGAGCTTCATTTCAGGTGTACGCGTCAAATAAGCGCCCCTTATGTTTGTCCATTGTAGTTCCATTTGGCCCACCATGGCAATATTTGGTAGGCCCAGTTTTACTAGGGGGATACAAAGACTTCTACTTGCCTTGTTATGAGCAACAAGCCTGGCAACTACTGGTTATATAAATAGCATTAATAAAGGATTTTTTTAATACGGAATCACAATTTTATAATCCGAGTCGTAAACTTTGAGAGCCCTAAACTTTAAAAATGGCAATGGATTTGATTTTTCCTTCTGACCTCCTCTTGTAGCCCCATGAAATGTACATTGGACTTCAATTTCAACAAAAATCTGAGAGGGTGGGTTCCACACTTGGTGTTTTGGCATGGAATGACCCAAGTGGCATAACTTAGAAATGCAAAACTATTATTTTCATATTAAAAGTTCACTATTGGACCTTCCTGGGGCAGTTTAGACTAATCTATTTGCAACTTCTTTTCGAAACATGCAATTATGTGAAAGCATGTTGTAAAAGATATTTACCAATTGAAAAACGTACGCTTAATTCCCATTTAACTTTTCCCCCTCCCGTACTTGGGCCAGGTGGTACATTACAATGCCACCAATCCCACAACAGATACAATACATATATGAAATAGACAGGGCATGAAAAAAGTTAAATAACGTATATCCTCTAATAAACGCCCCGGGGCAGGCCATTTTTAACAAGGGGGGCAGTTGTATTTGGGGTGGATTTTCAGATGAAATTACCTGTAAATGAGGTTTGCAGCCAACAACAAAATTTTTGATTTTTCCCTGGGCAAAAGGCCAAGAGTTCGGCTTTTTCACTAAGCGACGGCGTGTTGTCTTAGTGATTTTCAATTTTCTCGTCTTGGTTGGAGCTCTTCTCCGATTACAGGCTCCATACGTTTTGTAACATGAAAATTGGTTAAAAAATTGGTCAAATGTCGATATCACCCATGCTGTAAGTTTCAGCTTGGTGCGGAAAAGCGCTATGCCCTTCCCCGTGTGTTTGGGATCATAAAAAATACTAGACATTAAATGCCGTCTAAAAATAACCACTTTCATCGCCAATCATCGGGGGTGAAGGCTGAAAAATCAACCACTTCTCTGTAAATACTGCCGAAAATCGCTATTTTACAAGCTTTTTCCTTCCTTTTTTTCACTTTTGAGAAAAAAAATATTGAGAGCGTTTTAGACATTACCATCCCAACCTGCATCACGCGAACCCGGAAATAGATCATTCATGCAGCGGGTGATGCAGCGAAATTGTGAAGTAGCGTGTTTTGAACGATGATTTCGCGCTGCCCATATTAAAATCATTAAAATGCTTTTTACAATCTGAATTAGTTTTAGATAAAATATATTATTTGCACTAGCATGTGGCATCATTGCTAAAACCTAGCAGTATTATGCAACTAGAGCAATTCTCCCAGAGCAAGTTTTGCCGTGTTACAGACGTGAGTGCCTGCGATCCGGCATGAGTCATGGACTGTCACCATAGTAGGTATTGTCCATACATGACTTTTTTGGGGGGGGGTATTTATTGGAGGGTTCTGTTCACTACACAATAACAGTAGGGGGGCGGTTTATTAAGAGGGGCGTTTATTAGGGAATACGTAATTTTATATTACAATATACATCCTTCAATCAAGCAACGTGGAACCTGAGGCACATTTTTGTGAGAAAGGGTCCCATCAACATTGCATTGTGCCAAAGGAGTTGTTAACTCATGCAGTGTTTCGTTTTTTAGGACTGCAGGTATTCATGTCATCAAGTCATTTTAATAAGGCTTCACAACAAACCTGTTGTGGTTGTGTCTGTGTGAGAAGTAAAAACTTATGTTATCAAAGAATATTGATTCATATATCATGTTAATCCAATTGATTTACTCCGATCATCATCATCAATGCACGGTGGATACCAAAACATTCATCCCAGCCAAAACACATCAGAGTTAAACAATTCAAGATCCCCCTTAAACTTTCGCGACACGGGGACACTTGGAGTGGCAGTTCCAGATGAGACACATCAAGAACATCAGTAGGAAATACCCAAACACCGGGGTAAAATAGTACAATAAAATAAAAATAGCTAATGAAAATGGTGGTTTGTTTATGTAAACAGGGTTGTGTTGTTGACCAAACCAAAAGTACTGGTTTTTTTTTATTTGAGTAAAAACAACATACTTAATGTGGGGGCCATTGGGAAATTTGATTAGATACAATCAAACAATCAAAAAGAACCTCAGTTCGTATCAATGTTCATATTGGAGATTCTTGCGTCTGAAGGTAGTATAGACAGCAGATTTTGTGCCTTAATGAGTCTCAGAAACTGAGTACAGAAAAAGTAATTCGAATTGTGGCCATTTGAAAATAGCGGATATGAGAGGCTTACCACACCATTTTCCTTGGTTTATAACAGGTAAAATATAATCAGATTGGTCTCCCAAACGAAATGATACAACATGTGGAGGATCTGGGGTGCATAAAGTGTCTCCTAGTCCATAGACTATCGTAATAATGGGCAACAGCATTATGGTAATACTTGATGGCGGCCATCTTGAAATAGAAAATGGCGCCCAGAAAGAATCTCTAATAGCACATAGTGTGTATTGTGAACGTAATATTTGAGTAAAAAGTGGTGTTTCCATCAAAGGTAACTTCGGAAACGTGATCACTTCATAATTTCGTAATCTGTGTTGAAAACAGCACAGTTTACATCTTGGCGGCCATCTTGAATTGACACTCTGAGACCTTTTCAAAAAATGGAAACATATTTATTCCTAAACACTGATATCCTAAAGATAATTAATCAAAACCAAATTTCAATTTTAACAAAAAATTATGAAAGGAAGTTGATTGACGACCAACCAGGCCTGAACGATTACCTGTGTGACAGGATTGCTAGGACATCATCATTAATTCTTCAGTCATGTTTCAACATACAATGTATACCATCCCATAAAAACAAACTATGCCAATCGCTAAAAAATGATGATTATGATGACAGTCACTATAGTCCACTTACCGTCTGTAGGCACTCAATGACCTTGCTCATGTAATCTTTTTGGCACTCGTATGGGTCAAATGGGAATTCCACAGTCACACCTTTACACTTGAATGAATGCATGATGCTGCTACTCAGCAAATACCGAGTCTCCTTTCTGAGAGGAAAAAAACAATAACTAATTTGTAACTGATAAAAGCCCCTTACAATTACTTCTTAGTTTCTCATAGCAGTGGCCTCTGAAAGGCGAGGAGGGAGGGCAGTTTTTTTTCCCCTTTTTCTACTAAATGACACTAAAATATGGCTGTTTTCACTGAAAATTGATATTGCCACCAACTTTGGGCTGCATCAGAAAAATGGTGAGGCCATTTTTATTTTGAGTTTACGAGTAATAGACCCCATGGATAGAGGCTTCTGAAAATCACATGAAAGTGACTGCGATTGATTAATAACACAATTAGGCCTATCATCCATCAAAATTTCAGGATTGAAAACATATTCATTTAAAAAAATTAAAAAAAAGTTTGACCTTATCCCAAAAAGTGAGGAGAGAGGGCTATGAGAATCTGATCATTTTTTATGCTGCCTAAATGACAAATGTTCCATTTATCCTTTCAAAACACACCATTTAGCAGTAATTTTCAACAAACATATTTGTGATAAATCATAGAAATGAAATTAACATGATGTTAAGACGTGTGTTGTTTGTCATAAAATGTTTAAAAAAAACAATATCGGATTCAGTGCATGTTCTGGGCCCTGGATCGTCGCTAAAGTTTCTTGCATTTGTAGAATATGAAAACCAACTACAAAAGGAAATGAAAAGTACAATTTACATGAATATTTTGTCTGAAATAAGAAAACTTGCAAGAATTGTTTACCATTTATAAAGGACGCATGAATTTCTGTTGTTAATTTGGTTAAAAGAGATGTCTGTTGAACAAATTCATATGAATGGGGTATTGAAGAGAAGATATCAGTAGCTTCCCACAATGCATAGCTTCCAAAAGAGATTTTTGTACAGGTAGTCATGTGAATTGTTAGAGACAAAACATTCTTAAAATGCAAGTTTTTGATCAGTACTGTTAATTTAGCCATGTTTCGTCTCTAACGATTCCCATCAGTGCCTGTACAAAAAGTTCCATTGAAAGCAATGCATTGTGGGAAGCAAGCAAGCTACTGATATCTTCTCTTGGAGTATTGCCACAGGAACCATGAGTCAAGTGCAAATAAGCACTCTGCATGTGTAGTATGATTGGGAAGCTTTGACTGCATGCTTATTTTTGTATTGATATCAGAATACAGAATAAAATGCTTGAAACAAGCACAATTTTTTTTTCTCAAGCATGTGAATTGTTCATTTAACCCTAACACGTCACACAGTCGCCTGCTACAACACATCCGACCGGCAATAGACGGCACTACGAAAGTGTCTCCTGAGGTCTGACTAGCAATAACATTTGAAGCAATTAGTGCTTTGCATTGCCAGTCGGACACTTTCCCAGAAGCGGAAAACTTGCGGAAAATTGTTAACGTCCGACTGGCAATTGGCAGCAAGGCATGCCCCTGCGGGGAAAACGTCCAACCGGCAGTCCGCGGCAATGCGCCTCATGAGATGTGGGGGGAAAATAGTGCTTGAAGTCCGACCGGCAATTACAAGCAATTGAAGCAACTTAATTGCTTGTAATTGCCGTTCAGATGTGGGGAAAAATACCATGTACGACCATGTGTTTTGTCAAATTATTAAAAAACAATATCTGGATCAGTATGACGGCGTGCAATTGTGGACGGTATCGCTATAAGTTTTGAACCCTAACAAAAAAACCGTGCAGGAATTGTTAAAGGTGCTTGTTCCGATCGTCTTTGAGACCCCCCCCCCCAATTTACGGAAGAGAAGTAGTATCAATTTTGATATCAGGGAAAGGCCGTATTTTCATGTCGTGCTGAAATTTCAGCTTTTAAATCCGGATCCATTTATTTATCAAGATATAGATAAAAAGTACCGGTGCACAGCTTCATGTGACAATTCAGGGCGTCCGTCGCTAGACATTTTGTCAGGGGAGGTGTTAACTAGAAAAAAATTATTTGCTGCAGTTAGAGTCCTTTGAAGCGTAGGTGAGCGTTAGTCTTTGTCAAAGGACTCGGTTTTTTAAAACAGCAACTAACGGGCATGACCACGGTTTCGGCCCACCTTCCTAAGTATAGATGCCCCCAGAGACATTTATTGTGATCGTTTTTAGAACCAAACTGCACACACACAAAGTGCCTGGACACAGAGCGCCAAACGGAAAATCCTTAACGGCGTGGGAGTAAGGCAGAGGCCGGTCAATCAAGGGCCCTGGTGGGATGCAGAGGGTCCAGGGGGCGGAGCCCCGGTAGCTCTTGGATTCGAGTATTCAGAACCTTCAAGATGGGCCACTTTAGGATAATAGTAATCAATTCAAGAAAAGGAATGCCGATGTGTTTCCAAAATTTGCTCACAGAGACGGGACCAATGCCCAAGGGACACTACACATAACGAGCGTTAATGTCTTTAAATCGGGGGGGATATGTAGGAGCAGATCTAGAAGCCCTGCGGGGGGGTCCAGGGGGCGGAGCCTGAAGCTCATGTATGTGAGCTATTCAGAACCTTCAAGATGACACTTTTGAGGGTAAAATTATTCAAAAGAAAAATACAAGGTTCTAACTTGCCACTGAGACGCGGCAGTATAACTTGTACTAAGGGACGGCTAATAACATAATAGCGGAGCGCCAATGTCTTTAACGGGTGCCAAGTCTTTACACGGGTGGGGTGCAAGAGTAGAGTCCCTGCCGGGGTCCAGGGGCGGAGCTCTTGGAATTTGAGATAAGAAGGGTATTTTTGAAGGGTAGAGTATAGAAATTAATTTAAAGTGGAAAAAATGCGGCACATTAACCCAACCCGACGGCAGAAGACCTTTAAGTTTATGCATGAGCTGGGAGTTTGGGAACGAACCCTACCATTTTTCTTGACAACTTCAGCTCCGCCGAACTGAAAATTCCCCTAACCCTGGTAGACCAAACTATAGAGGGGAGTGGGACCATGGCTCGCTCGCGTTTGCACCATGCCAACTGCAAAATTTATTTTACCCATTTTGATCCATGTAATGTAGCACATAACAATTAATGATTACGTTGGTTGGCACTTGAAACAAAAAAACTAGTTGATTTGAGGGGAAGCTTTTCAATATTGTGATATTTTGGATTTATGCTAAGTTTGGAGCTCAATCTTATGCTTCTGATGCGTTCTTTTTTGTTTCTTTCTGTCTTCCCCTTCTTTTCTCTTTCTTTTCTATTTCTGTCTCTCTCTCTTCCTCTCTCTTCTTTGTTTTCTTCTCTTCTTTTTGAGGATCGCTGGGGGGGTGCCACACCCCACACCCCCTGGAGGCCGGGCCTGGCTGACATGCTTACATCCATGAAATGTTGGCCCTAGAGCACAAAGTGACGAAATTGAACAAAATTAATAGCTAAACACAGTCGTCTCCAACGTTACGGTTGTATGTTCGTAATTTATTGGAATCAGCCGAAATAAGAGTGCTCGTGCCCATTCTAAAAAATAAACCGGGAACAATCCAGGGGGCGGAATGTGGCGACTCCTATGTTTAATTTGGTTTTTAACGGTTAAGAATCACCGTTTCAAATTCATAGATTGTAACGAATAGAAAATCAGTCAAGGAAACAATGCACGTGTACAATAAATATAATTTAGGACTCATCAAAAGGTTAAAGATGTAAATAAGTGCTGTTTTTGTAATGATTCTGGATTTGCTTCCGGATGGATCCACTTGCGCACCCAACCCCGGCTCTTTCATTACACTCCCTACGTAGCGTTGTAGGAGGTAGGTACAGCAGACGACGTGCAACGCTACGTGAACAAATCTATCCATCGCAATGCGCCTCCTGCGGGGAATACGTCCAACTGGGCAGCCACCTGCAATGTGGCCCTGCCTCCTGCGGGGAAAACGTGCCGACCACGAGTGGTGCACAAATGCGTCTTCTGGGGGGGAACGTCCAAAAACGTCCAACCGCATTGAGGCATTAACAAGCAATGAATGCCTTGCATTGCCCCCCGAGACGTTTTCCCCTAGCAGAAAAAATTTCGGAAAAGCGCTAACGTCCGACCGGACATTTTGTGAATTGCCAGTGAGTGGCGTGCCGCTTTAAAACAGGCGACAAAAAAACCAGTTGGGTTTGATAAAATTGGGGGCACTAAGTCGTTCTGGAAATGTCCTCAGGTCTCTTCCAGCAAGTTCAAGTTGAAGTTGGGAGATCTGTTCTACTCACTCAGTCACAGTCAGTCATAGTCATAGCACTGCAATACGCATACTCATCATACATGTCATACTGAGTGAGTGATACTGCAAAAGTAAAGACTCAGCAATGACCAGTCCTCATCTAGTTCCCATGCAACCCTAAATATCGAGCAAACCAGAAACGCCTTCTTATCGGAAATGACGTTTTCGTTCTGGACGCTCTATTTTAGGTTTTGCAGAAGAGTGTACTCTTAAAAACGTGTAGCGCAAATTAACTGAATTCACAATACCCCTCATATAAATACTCACCCAGTTTTTGCTAAAAGCGTCCTTATAATACAAATCATCAACAGTGATTGCAAAAAAGGCGTAGAACAAAATATACTCTGCAATTTGCTTTCACATGTTAGTAATGGCGCTAGTATTGCCCGCTGTGTCGTCACTGTTGTGGAACTATACAATTATATGTGGGAAGGCGTTTTCCCCCCCTGAAATTTTTGATCTCAGAATAATCAGTATAAATTTTTCACGCATCTATATGATAAAGACCTTCTGAGGTAATTGTGTGGCCTGTTTAGAGCGAGATTTATTAAAACAATTTTTATTGCTCCTGCTCCGAAAAACGGCGAATATTTGCGAAACCTTGTTTCTTCGGAGCCTATTCATTTAACAACAACATTGCACTGCTACGATTAATTGTATACGGAAGTGCTCCAAGTGATTCGAGTTACGCCCAATTAAAAACGTTCATCACGGTAGAAGTTTCCGTTTTTTACTATGATTAATCTTGTTTGAACTGATTCGAACAATTTGCTCCATGTGGCGTAAAAGGTCGCCGCTGTACAGCGCGTACCACAACGATTGAACTAACCAATGGCGATAACGTCCGTGTACAGGTCGCACAAGCTTGGTACTGCGTACGCTAGTTCAAACATTAATTTATTACGTGCGCTATAAGTCTCATCTGCTCATGCATCATGGCTTGTCGAATTGCGTACATGCTTACCCGTAATTCCTTTCTTTCATGAACTGAGGCTGAGCATGAGATGTCAGTGTCAGGTCCGTACGTGTTTTTGCAGTTTTTTGATTTACTCAGATCTTACAGACTGTACCACTATTGTCAAACGTGTTTAGGCAAGCCCTTCCTCTGTAAAACCCCGATTTTGGACATTATTGATGATTCACCCACACATCAACAATCCCGCCACACTTTTACAAAAATCAAACTTCATTTCATTTGGGTGAACTTTGACCTGCTGATGCTATGCCTATGACCTGTGAAAAAACAAAAGGAGCGAAGGTGGCATCGTACCGTGGCGGTGCTAATTGCTAACAATTTCGTCTTATTCGCACTGCGACAAATGGGCTGTCTTTTGCACGCGTTTGACCTGAGCTACGGGTCTATTTCTTCTTTCCGTTCTTCCGCCGCGGCCATTTTGATTTATACTATTCTTTTTCTCCACTATTCTCTCGACATTAGTTTGGGAGTCAAAAGATGTTGTAGACAGACACGTATGCCTACACTTTTCTTATAAATCTGAGACGAATATAACTCTATAGCTAGCTTATAACTCTATGGGGTAAGGACTGTCGCGCACTGCCAGGTACTGTCCCCCTTTTTTTCTTGAAAAAGTGGAAAATGAACAATTCTTGTGAATTAGATAGAGGGAGCAATACTTTGGGGGCAAGAAATTAACATTATTCTTGCTGTTTTTTTTTTCTTCTAGGACCGAAAGGTTTGTGTTATTGTTGTTTTTTGTTTGTTTATTAGTTTTTTATTTATTTTTTTTTGGTGGAAAAAAATGTGCAATTTTGGATGAAATTGTTATGTGGTGATGTGTGGTTAATAGGCCTATGAAATAACACATCACAACATATATATAACAATAATAATAATATTAACATAATAACAAGAATGAATTTTTGAAGAAAATTCTCCAAATGTGGTCGGCTACATTAATCACACATGCTGTCCTATTGCCCAAAACAAACTAAGTAATGAAAATTTAAAATATTAAGTAAAAACTTAAATTTACAACGAATATTTTTTTATCCAAAATTACAGCAAAATTAAAAGTTACATAAAAATATCAAGCAATAAAAAGGAATATAATGAAGAATTAAAAACAAAATTACTCAATAGAAATATTTTTTTACAAAATTAACAGCAATTAAAAGTTACATAAAATATCAAGCAAAAAGACAGTATAATGATAATTAAAAACAAAATTACTAAATATAAGCAATTCAAAAAATAATATCAAAGTTACTCCACAATACAATTTCAATCGAATCTATTTTTTACAAAATTAACAGAATTAAAAGTTAACATAAAATACAAGCAAGCAATAAAAAGAGTATAATGATAAATTAAAAACAAATTACTAATATAAGCAATTCAAAAATAATAGTCAAAGTGAATCAACAAATCAATTCATACTAAAAAGACAAGTAAATGAAAATACAGCAATAAAAAACAAAAAATTAAAATAAAAATGAATAAATAAAATTAAAAGCATAAACCATATAGTGCAAACAAAAAATGAAAAATTACTTTAGCAATAATAAATTAAAAAGACAATTTAAAAATGGGATGAAAAAGATTGAAAACACCACCAAAAGAAATGTTCTTTGGGAGTAAAAACCCTCCCAAATTAATCAACAAGCCAAAGAGAAACGAGAAAAATACCCCCCCCCCCCGACATGCGGAAAGTTGTTGACTCTATAATATATATATATATATATTATATTATTATATATATCTATATATATATATATATATATATCTATATATATTTATCATATCTTATATATTTATCTATATATAATATATATAGCGGGTGTGAATAAGACAACTTAATATTATAGCAATTATAGAGCTATAGAGGGCCTAACTCTAACTGCCACTGCCCGCGGTGACGGTGTGAACAACGGGCAAAATTTCGTTATTATTTTTTATCGCTATGGTGCGACTTACAAGAAAAAAAAATTCTTATTCGCACCACCACGGTGCGAATTACAAGAAAAGTGTTCTTATTCACACCGCTACAGTGCGAATTACAAGACGTTTTCCTTATTCACACCGCTACGATGCGAATTACAAGAAAAGTTTTCCTTTCCACACAGCTTCGGTTGCTGAATTAAACCAGAAAAGTTTTTCTTATTCACACCGCTTACGGTGCGAATTCCCGGAAAACGTGCTATATTCGCACCGCACGGTGCGAATAGACTCTTCCCAATAAGGAGATGTGAGTAACAGATTTTAGTCAAAGCAGGGCGAGGCACCTCTGTAATCTAGTAATTGCGAGGTGTTTTTATAGAAATAAGGCGCATATTTCATTTTTTATAGTGTATTCTTGAGACATGAGCGCGTTTGGTAATGAGGTTTTGAGGACATTTGCTTTAATTTAAGAGGCCTAGCTTCAATTACAAACCTGCATGAACGAGTCCCGCCTATCGCCGTAAAAAAATCAACTGCTGGTCGTCGAATTGTGCCACCCTTCCTCCCATTCCTGCATTAATACGAGTCCACTAACATGTCCCATTGGCAGTTGAGTTTGGAAGAAAAATATAATTGGGGATGAATTCAGTATTCTGCCCCACAAGTCCTTCCCATGCAGTTTAATTCCGTTGAGGCTGCCGAATTCATAGGGATGTGGCACAATACTAAATTCTTTTCCACATCATTAGCTGGCTAAGCCTAAGATAATAGTAAATAGATTTCACAGGGTACAAGAGAAAAATAGTAGCTAAATAGTCTTTCTTCTGAATCAAAAATTTTTGCCGCTTCGGTAAAATCCGGGTTCTGGGAGAGCTACTTAGCGATCGGGCATCATGGCCATGGCACAAACACTTGTGCTTTAGAATTTGGATTAGGCTAATTAATGAATTGCGCCCATAATTAAGACTTCACTGACGCGCCGGTGACCGGTTCGGTGAAACCATAATTTTGCTTGATGACTCATCATGGCTCAGAGAATTTTTTATGAATGAATCCACAAGGTCACTGTTGTACCCATCGCAGTTCGATGAAATAAAATTTTTCCATCATGATACCTTACTGATTCTCGCAAAATCAAACGAAAACGCACCCGTTGCATTTTTGGTGAAAATCCTATGCTTTCCCCATGAATTTATGTTTTGACATCTTAAAAACCTGATAACGGGGATCTCTTGTAATTAACTTTTCGAATAGGTACGAATGACACTAATTAGATTGTAATTACGAGCACATTACTACGTGATAGCAGTCATTGCATTTCAGGTCGGAGTTTTTTGTTTTAAGGTCGTATGCAATATTCATCTGTGTTTTTCTTCCGAGGAAAATTTCAGAATTGTATTTCCCCGTCGTAACCGCCCACGTGACCATCGTTGCGCAGTAGCAATGTTTGAATGATGTATACAATACTGTTTGAAATAATTTAATATTTTCATATATTGGTTTACAAGAAATAAAAATGTACTCATAGTTTCCCCAATAATAGTTATTATAAGTGTTTCATGGTAGACCTTGTATTGGAATTAACTTTGAATGCCGTAATATATTTGGCAAATGTGACATGCCTAAGTAATCCATCTCGATTCCTGATAACCTACATTCGGAATCATGACCGCATACCCCGGGGCCCCTGGGATGTTGCCAGCTTGGCGCGTCCCCTGAAAAACATTTGGAACAAGGCCATGTGGCTGAATTGACTTGGGGCACACGCTACAATAACGAATATTAATTCCTAACTTACCTCATCGTTAGGGTTGATTCCACTCCATATACCGCATGCCCCTCCTTATATTGAATGGCATCCCTTACTGCAAGAAGAAAGCGGCGAATTTTTAAATTCGACTCTTGTCATTTCTCCCAATGGTTAAAAAAAATGGCGGCCAACCAGGTGGTCTTACTGTCACTGTTCATACATTTGACGTTCAGTGACGTGTTTTTATTCGCGCATTTCAAACCGGCAATAGACCGTGATTATGGGTAAATAATGAACTCCTTCTGGCAGGGGGATTCGTTTCTGATCCGTGACCGCCTTCGCCAGCCCAAAATAACAGCGCTCCCAGATCAAATAACTCTGAAGGACATAGGTTTCCAGAAGTTAAAGCCATTTTCAACATGCAACTAATTTAAACAAAGATAATGGACAACCATGAATAGTTAAAATCGACTCTCACGCCTTGCTGCAGTTTTTGAAAAATGGTAAGTGCTTTTATATAGAATTTTCAGTAGACATAATTTGACCCATTGTTACAATATGCTTAGCGCCTTCACACATGGTGTGTGCGTATTCGGATCAACCTGCACTAATTACGTAACAAAATTCTCATCACTTTTTTCTCTAGTATATTAGCGTAAGCCTGTAATTCTGTTGGGAACCAGCTAGCTTGGCCAGCTTGGGTTGACGAAATAGGATAAGGTTTTTGCATAGTTAGTATACTGTAGAAACTCATATACCAAAATACGTAGGCACGTGGATTTTCAATTTGAGGGCAATAACTTAGGCTACTTGATTTTTTAATTACTAATTTATTTGGCCTGCAACCCCCTGCATGTTTTTTTATTTTTTCAAAGCTGTCTATTGTTAAAATGGCGGTGAATCGCCTGGCAGCGGCAATAGTGGCACAATGTTAAGAATCAAAAATTCCACCCTTTATATACCGTTACTTTCGTCATGAAGCCCTCAATGGTTTTTGTTCCTTTGACCTTCGTCTACATTTCTGTACGATATCTTTCACGTGAAAGGTATTTTTGTACTTCAGATTTCGGCGCTGTTTGCCGGTGACTCGCCGACTGCTACCGGGCATCTAAAAATAGAATCACTCAAGCATCAGTACGCTGCTCATAAATTAACCAGGAAACACCGGAGCGGTTTTGTTTGTGCATGGCCATTAAACTGCATTAGTGATTTACTATTGGAGTAATAATTTCTTGGCAAGTTACTGGTACGCCTACTTTCCCCCGCCAAAACGGCGCACCACACAAACACAGTTCTTTCAGGGCTCAAGCGGCCCTATATTCCTATATTTCCATCTTTTTGACCCTCTCCCTATAAAACCCTATAAACTTCCAAAAATCCCTATGATTTTTGCCCTGTTTTTTCACATAATTTGATCAAAAGCATTGCTTTCAGAGTCCGAAATGTTCTTTACAAGGAGCTTTTAAAACAAGCCCTACAGATTGGGTGTCTCCCATCTTAAATTCATGGTGTAGTCTTGATCTGTGCCCCCACTGGTTTTTTAATAAGTCAGCATTCATATATATTTGTTCCATCTAACTAAAATAACCAATGAGTCTCTGATGAATGGTACTTTCCCACCTGCTTGAAACAGCGATTGTGAGCAGTCCCCTCCTTAGAAGCAATCGTCCAAACCCAGAAATGTTGAACTATAGATCCGTTTTGAACATTCCTATTTATATCCAAGGTAGTTGAGAAACACGCCATCAAACCAATTCTGCTCATATGGAAAGAACAACCTCTGTGATCTTTGCACGTCTGCAATATTAGGCCATCTCCAACAGTACGAGACAAAGCGCTATTGAAAGTGAAAAGTGACTCATGCAAAATCTTGCCCATCGCAAGGTGTGTTTTTGGTCCTTCTGGAACTTAGTGCAGCCTTTGATACGATTAATCATAGTGCTCTCCTGGCCAAGCTTGCTAAGGCCTTTGGCATGGTGATAAATGGTGTTGAAGTGGTTTCAATCTTATCTCACTGGTAGTCCTGCTGAGCATGACTCCTCCTTATGTACGTTATCATAATTCCATTAACTTAATTAATGGAGGAGTCATGCCAAAACGTGTGTAACTGATGATGACCAAATTTTGTCTCACATTCTCCATAATTTTATTCATGCGAATATCACCCGATTCCACCTTGAAAGTATTCTTTAGAGTGTTATCACAACAGGATAGTCGTAAATTATCTTCATCAACTTTTTTTAATGAAGTGAATTTAAAAATGAAATTTCAAGACTTGGTACTTAAGAATCTGACTGGTGACTAAGTCCTAATTTTGCATGGCCAGTGCTTAATAAAGCTTTAGCTTGTCTTTTAAATTGGATATTACTGGTGCTAAAGGTAGAAGAGTTTTAGCGAAAGCACCAGTGTTTTATGAAATGGAGGTGACAGATGTTGCCAGTGTCGAAATTTAAGGCAACACAAAAAATGTCCAAGCTGATACACATAATGTTTTTGGGACTTCACATGACTGTTAAAGGCATACTGTTAAAGAAACTTCATGTGAAGTCCCATTTATTGGGACTAATCTCACTGGCAGATCATCCTGTCAGCATTAATGGAAACACTGTCTGCACCTCACCCTTTGAGCTTTGGGTTACCATGGCTCTCTAGTTGGTCCCATCAGTTTTTCCTATGTATACATACATCTCCAGTTCGCCACATCATCAATAAATAGGACCTCATATCACAATACGCCGATGACAATCCAGTTGTAAATAAAGTTTGATCCTAAGCGGACTTAATCTTCCATCACTGAGGCTCTAACTTGCCTTACAGCTTTTATCACGACATCCAAGTCATGGTGAATAGAAACATGCTGTGCTTAAATGATGATAAGACCGCATTCTAGGTGTCATCTTTGATCCGCAAAATAACAATGACTTCTCATGTCAGCTCGCTTTGCTCCTCTCTCAACTACCAACTTCGTTGCATAATATCCCGGGTAGTACTGTTTCTTTGACAAAGACACATGCCACCTTGTCGTTAGAAGTCTTGTGCTATCTCGCATTGCGTAATGGTAAGTGGACTCTCCTGGGCTGCAAATCAGCAGACATACAAGCCTGCACAGAATTCAAACTGGGGGGGGCCACTAAACTAGTCTTTGGATGGACAAAGCGTGACCATTCTAAACCCCGTGCCTACAAGAACTGCATTGGCTCCGGGTTAGAGAGAGAATCATCTTTTAAGATCGCAATGATGATTTTAAGTGGCCTTAATGGATCTGCAACCATCTTACCTGCGTGACCTCTTCTCTCTGTATCGCCCAGGTAGAACGGTCTGAGATCTGCCATTGACACCACATACTTGGCGAGATCAACTGTATTAAATACTTAAAACTGCTACTGCTGACCGCGGCCCTTTTATGGCAAAGGTCGTAACTCGAGTTACAACCTTGCCTTGAAAAGGGTTATTCCTGCAAAACAATGCAACTATGGATCATATTTTTGTAAAAATATTTTAACATAACTTAGGGCTCAACTTTAAATAAATGTATCCCATAATGCATTGGTTTTGGCAGGGTGGCCTTTCAAGGCAAAAGAGCGTAACTCAAGTTACGCCCTTTTGGCCATAAAAGGGCCGACCGGTCTTCATCCATTCAGCCCAAATTATCTGGAACATGCTACCATATTCCATCAGAGAATCAATACTCTATCTTTATTCAACGTGGTCTCAAAAAACTCATCTCTCTTTACTACTCCACCAATTAGTTTGTGTTCATATTTCCACTTTTCCTTGTGTCATCAACACCATTGTAATTGCTTTTATTTCATGGCGCTGCTCTCTTTAAGTAGTAGCGCTATAAAGGCTAATGTATGTACATGTATGTAGGGTTTGTACTGTAAAAGAGTAGCTTTCAAGTCCTTTGTCCAATTTTAGGACTCTTCCTGGATTTTGATGCTTTGTTTGAGGCAGAATCTTTGTTTAGGATAAAAAACAGAAAATATCTTTTGCCAGAAATCACCGACCACTGCTTTAACATTCCTTACAAATAGATGCTATATACAGAAGTCAGAGTTGGTAAACTCAGACTACAAAACAATTGAAGTAATTTTGTTCTCCATGGGATGGGGCTACTCAGATTTGGTTTGGTTGTGGGTGTGCAGCTGGACTTAAAACCCTTACCCATTTATAAGGGTCGTTTTGGTAAAAAATACCAATTTCTGAGGATTTTGCTTACAATATGTATCTTTTTTTTAAAGATTTGTTTTTTGGCTCAGGCACAAGCCCCAGAAGATCTTGGCCTTTTTCAAGATTTTTTGAGGCAGTTTTGAGGGAAATGACAACTCTTGCACCAAAGGACCATATTGGCTAACACAACATTTGGTATGAGATGCAGGTCAAAGGTCAAGGTCAAATCTGTGAAATTGTGTGTGTGTTTTCCACTCTTATTCCCCTTGATTGCTATATAAAATATCTGTCAAACTCTTGCTCACTCTTATACACATTGACCAATTAACTTCATACTTTGTGAAAAGAATCACTGTCTCAAGATGCACCAGGTGTGTACACAGGTTGATATCTAAAGACCCCTATGTGACCTTTGAACTAATGTGGTTAAAACTATTAAATGTCATTTCTGATGCAAGTTAGGTGCTATGACCATCACATTTGCTAAAAAAAATAACCAGCCCAAAACTCATACAGATTGGACACAGATTGACCTCTAATGAGCCTGATGTGAGCTTTTGACCCTATGTCAAATGTAATTTCCTTACCAAATGAGGTATTATGTTCAATCATGCTCAAACGAACCACTGGCCCAAGATTATACAGAGTGTACACAGATTGACCTTTAATGACCACTACATTACCCTTGACACCTTTTATTAAAATCTAAAAATTGCTACCAAATTGCTCAAAAGAACCACTGGCTAAGGACTCGGGGTGTACACAGATTGACCTTTAATGACCCATGTGACCTTTGACCATGTTTTGAGAAAAAAAAATCAATGCAACTTCCTTGGTAATGATGCATTGGTGTACAGTGGATTCAAGTGCTGATATTGACATAGCTGTTACATAAAAGTGTTGATAAGATAGAGGGATAGCAGATGCTATTACCACTTCTAAAATAAACTATTTGTGTTGCCAAAAGATAGCAGGAAGGCACATGTATAATTTTCCACTGTAAAGTGTGAGGGTTCCATGTACTCAAATGATAAATAAACTTTCAGAAACTTAGTGCAATTCTTTCAACCAATAACACTTTGACCTATGGTTTATTGGTCCAAGATCAGAATAGGTCAAAACTTAGTTTATAGAGTCTATTTGAAATAATTACACTCCTCTGCAAAATCTGGATTCCTCACAACAAGATGGGGATGGTCAACAGTTAGAAGCATTTCCCCCCTCAATTTATTTAATTATTAGCAACATTGGAATATTATCTACATGTATATAGTCAATACGCCACACGGCTCAATTGTGAGCAACATACTTTTAATTATTGAAATTGCTCTCGATATAACAATGGCAAAGGCGCCCACCTCCAAGTAAAATACATACACTTCCTATATTTTCCCTATAATTGTCTTGTTTATCCCTATATTACCCTATATTCTTGTTTTTTGGCCCTATTTAGCCCTATATTTTTTGCAAAAGGTTGCACTTGTAGCCCTGTTCTTTAGAAATTTGGATTAGGCCTATATGACAGTGCGCCACTAATAATGACGTCCCTGACCCGCCGCTAGCGTTCGGTGAACCAGAAGTTTGCTGATGCTCATCATAGCGCAATAAATTTTTTTTATGAATGAATCCACAAGGTCAATTAATGTTGTACCCATGCGCATTTCGATTAATACAATTTTCCATCATGATACCTTACTGATCATCGCAACACAAACGAAAACATCCCACTCCTTTGCCATTTTTTTGTTTGGTGAAAAATTCTATGCTTTCCCCAGAGAATTTATGATTTGACATCTTAAAAACCTGACGGGGATCTCTTGTAATTACTTTATCGAATTGGTACGAATGACACTAATTAATCGTAAATACAGCCATGGACTACGTGCTGGTATTCCTTGCAATCGAGTTCGTTTATTTTGGTTTGTAAGCAAGAGGCGGATGCAATATTCCCCTGTGTTTTCCGAGGAAAATTTCCGAATTGTATTTTCCCCGTTCATAACCGCCCCACTTGACCATCAATTGCTCCAATAGCACTGTTTGAATGGATTTATAAACACTGTTTTTGAAATAATTATAATATTTTCATATTATTGGTTTACAAGAAATAAATGTACTCCAATTCCTAGTTTATTTTGTTATAAAGTGTTTCATGGTATCGCCTGTATGAATTACTATGAAATGCTCATATATTTGGCATGTGACATGCCCCAAATAATCCCTAATCTCGAGTCTCCATAACCTAATTCGGAATCGTGACCCGCATCCCCTGGGGCCCCTATGACTGTTGACAGCTTGTGGCGCCATACTGAAAAACTTTGGAACAAGGCCAGTGGCCTGAATTGGGGGGGCCAACTCTCTCATAAACATGAATATACTTACCTCATCGTTAAGGTTTATAACAGCTCCATAACCACAGTGGCCACTTCCTTTACAATGATCCCTTCCTGTCCAAAGAAAAATCGACGTGTCGTTTTTGTATGTGCAAACACTGGGATCACGTATGTCCGGGAAGAATCCGCTGACTCGCGAGAAATTCAAAATAACATGGTCTGCTCGGATTTTGCCTTCCCGCGCAAAATTCCCATATTCGCGCGGAACAGATTTTGTATTTACTACCAGAAAAAGGCATTAAACTTCTTTGTCTGACTGTTTTTTAATGACCAAGTAAAGATTGGCCAGAATAATCCTTTTTTTATTTTGTGATCATGTAAATTACGCGGCAAGGAAGACAAAGCCCACCCCATATATATACCAGCGATCAGTCACGGTGTGAACAGGTAGTTACTCTGTCATTACCTGGGATGAGGCTGGGATGGATCACATGTGGATATGTCATAAAAATGAAAGGTGGCGTGGTGGTGAAGAAGTTTAAATTTCATTCTTGAATTCCAGTGTTTCCAACGCCGCGGTTTACCGGCACAATTGGGCTACTTTTTACATGACTGCCGCTCTAAAAAAAGGCCGCCGCGGGTTTCCCCAAATATGGCTTACTTTTCATAGGCCCAAGGCGCTGCACCCGCGGTCATCCTTTATCCCTCTGTACATCATTTATTTCGAGCTCCAATAAAGTTTTTAAAAGGTCCGTAATTGATAGCGCTTCCTTTCTTCTTAAAATGCTTTAACCTGCATCCTACAGGGGGTAATCAGTCGTGGTATTGACAACAAATGTCCCAACAATAGTAACAAACTTTCAACTTCATCCCGTGATCCGAGTGGCCCCCCCCCTTTTGTGCTCTTCACGACGGGGAGTAGGTGGCTCACTCGGTATTAAAAAATAATTATCCTTGTAATTATTCATCCGGATCGTAGAATGTGATATTATCAAAAAGGTTTTCCTGAGTAACAGATCCAAATATTTTTAAGTATCACGAAATATCTTATCTTATCGATTATCTTTTTGAATTTAAACATTTGCTAACAATTTTGGTTTTGTCCTGTATTGTCTTGCATTTTCACCCGTAAGCCTTGGGCACCTCGCGGCATGGGTCGGGGGGTGGGGGTGCCTGGTGTTGGTGGTGGTGTTGGGGGGGGGGGTGGGTATGGGGTGTGTTACCGTATTTGTGCTTATGGTTGTGGTGTGATTCCTCTTGTAACTTTATTGTATTTTTCGTTTGGAGTGGTCCGCTACAGGTCTTTTGGCCTTTTGTTCACCTCTTCCATGTTGTCTTGTATGTTTTTATATTGTACTATATTTTACATGGAAATAAAGATTTTGAGATTATGAAAAAAAAAAAAATATGTCAAACTCCTGTCAGGAGCCTTGTTCACTCTGGCGACGATACAGCTGAGCAGACCTATTATAGATGATTGAGTGACGTCATCCTGTTGATATTAGGTTGCCGTTTTGTGATCAATCTGGTCGTATGTTGTTTATACTTATAAGCCCCCCTCAATCTTTTGTTCATGGTGTTCGTGAGTACTTAAAATATTTGGATCTGTTACTCATAAACCTTTTTGATCATAACTTGATCCTAAAAGGGACCCGTCATGGGGGTACACGGTACAAGGGTAGGCCTCATGTCCCGGCTCACTGTCTCTTTCTTTGTGAGTCTTGTCATTTCTTCTTCGGAGTAGTTGTCTACAAAGTACCCTTTTAGCGTTTTTGTCTTTTTGACTACAAATTTTATAATAGCCTTTCTCTTTGAGTCATCTTGCAATTCTTCTTCATGAGTCAATTTTGCTGTCAGCTGTACATCAACGGTTTCTTGTCAGGACCACAAAAACAGTCTTTTTAGGACCACTTTGGCAAAATGATAATGAGTGTGTGTTATCAAGAAATAAAAAAGAGAAAGCATAAAAAAAAAAAAAGAAAGAAAAACAAAAACAAAATAGATTCTTTATAAATAAAAAATCATAAATTCTACAAATAAATATAACAATAAAAATCAATATAAGAATAAATAATAAATGAAAAATAATATACAAAGTAAATAAAAAATAGTTACAAATCAGACTAAAATGGATTTTTTCGTAAAAATAGCGCCCTCACATGCCTAAGCGACAAGTGAAAAATTGTGCTACTTTTTGGCCATTTTGCCCGCGCCTTGGCGCTGCCCTTTGGCCCCGCGGGTAGGCGAAATTTTTGTTGGCAACACTGTTGAATGCATTGAACATTGTATATCCGTTCATGGATGGCTACCCTTGTGTATCCTATCATCCTTAAAATGCCAATACCGTCGGGAGAAAATCCATGATTTGCCAAGATATTAGCTGGTCCATATCCCTGCATGAGCGATGAGCTGAACTGTATTTGCTTCATTCACACGGAGGTTCCTTCTGAGCTGAGTTGCGAACGAACGGTAAATTCCCCAAGAACCGGAAAATTCCATAAGATAGTTTTTGATCTTTTAATGCTTTCACTCATGAACCACACGTATAGAACAATGATACTTGATCACCCCAACATGTAATTTCTGATGTGCAAATTGCAATGCCAGTTAAGATTCTAAATTCATGTTTATTTAGCTTTTATGTATCAGATTTTCTCCGCAGGCCACGTGCGAATGCAGCTGCCTGCAGACGGCCATTACGACATTTCATGAAAAATGACATATTTTTAGCATTAACACACACACTTATTTATTTGGACTTCAACTTCCTAGTTTGTTATTCTTAATTTGTTATAAATAATCCGGACTAGCAATATTGCACATGTTTTGAAGAGCGCTCCCCATGTCAAATTTGATATTTTTTGCACAGTTACGTTGGTAATTGTCTAGGAACTATACCTGCGAACGAGAATGCTAAAAAATGCATATTTAATTTGGATCCCAGATTGGACTTAACGGC
>JAMKCH010016272.1:0-24637 GCA_023653785.1 Ophioderma brevispina
ATTTTCTCCCATGCAATTTGATGAAATATTTGAAATAAGGCTGAGGTATGAATCACTGGTGTAAAAAAAGAAAAATATGGTTTTTTAACATTTTTATATAAATTTTGAATTTGGGGTACCCCCTCCCGCGCAAAGGCCGGAACCTTTGCGATGTTCGATTCCACAACACAGTTTCTCATGCAAAGTGCAAGTGGAAAGATGCAATTTGGTCCCCTTATAATGCTTGGAAAGATTTCAATATTACCCCTTTAAAATCCTCAAGAAACAAACCACGATAGGTCCTGCACTGAAATCGGGTCTATAATTCCTTATAGGCGCAACGAAAGATTTTGGGGCATCCTATATCGTGTCACATGCATAATGTCTTATAGATATCAATATGACCCCCAATATATTTCTTACCTTGTATTTGCCTACAGAAATGCCTTGAAAGTGAAAACAAAGTGCGATTTTCTTTGCTTCATTTCAATGTAAAACATAGCATGTAAAACAGAGTCAATTCGAAATTTCACAATTATTGTACCAAAAAATGATCTCAATTATAAATAGTCATTTCACATGATAGATTTTGATATAAAGCTTTACTTAGTGCAGAATCAGATTTTTCATATTTTTTCGGCACACCTGTTTGTGAAATCTCTCGTTGCACCTTAAATTTTTTAAATATTTTATGGGTTACAAAGTATTTTCCCGTATGAAGTAGGCTAAAGGTCATTACATAGTGTCATGCCGCTCTACCGCTTTGCCGCTTGATATGCCATTTATCGCCCTACCAAAATTGTGTTGTTTCTTTTAGGGTGCTTTTCTCTCTCTTTCTTTCTCCTCTCTTTCTCTCGCTTTTTTTTTTTTTTTTTGTTTCTCAAAAAGTGGTGCGGCGATCGCCGCACCTGCGCATAGCTTGCCCGGCCCTGTCCATAGCTTGCCAATCAAACTTCTTTCATGATTTTACTCATCTTCGTGTTCTTTTTGAATAAATGATGAAATTACATCAAAGTTATTAAACTCCCAGCAGAAGTTTTAGTTTTATTTTATTCGTGATGAAGGCGTAGTTTCAATCTAAACCGGGCGGTGAAAACAATTCAAAAGCTTTTACCGTCATAGAAAATAACAAGGTTTTTGCAGTCCCAGAGACGAAGTCCGTTGTCCTATTCATCCTATTCATAACGGCGGATTTACTTATCAATAGCCCACTATTTGCTGGCTCATGAACGTTGTGTACATCGCTTGGTCACTGATATTCGGAAAAAAAGGCGATTAAATTTAATTCACTTTTCACGAAAATGGCACATACTAGAGTGAGAACACGCGAGACTGATTTTGATATGTAACAAGTGTTTAACAAATATTGTACTGTAAGGGTGCGCGGGTCACCTTATAAACGCTATGAGATCTTGCCCCGCTAGCCTAAAGTGTTGGCTGCTGGATCTTCATCAAAGGCAAACTGACAAACCACATATAAGGCAACTGTTTACGGTCAAAATAATCATTCCATACGATACAAACAGCAGTTTTGATATGCTAATTTTCAAAGCAATGGTGTTCAATGAGGCATGACTGGAGAAATTTAAAGTGTCATTTGAAAGCCTACTGTCTCTACTTTATAGTAAAATAATTATTATAGTCAAAGCACACAGTTTCAACCAAATTAACCCTTTGTTTCAGAATTGTTTTCTGAATGCCATGTTTATGCCAATACACAATTTCTGCTACCGTTACAAATCACGATTTAAGCATATACATTTTTGATATTACGGTGGTTTGCATCCATTTTGACGTCCATTTGCAGATGGTAATGATGCTATGTATGGGCCGATATAGCCACCAAAATCACAGCTCTATGCATATTGTGGCCTAATATATGGGTAAAAATGTAAAGTAGGCCATTTTGACAAAATGCTGCCATATTTGTGTATATACATTTATGTGCAGCTTGATTGCACCAATGAATTCAGAGACCCCAGAAACCTGGGTATAACCACAAAAATCACAATTTTATGTACCTTATGGCTGATATATGTCAAAATAGTTTTAAATGGCAGCCATTTTGAAGAGATGGCTGCCATATTTGTTAGATTACATTTAAGCGTGTAGCCTGATTGCACCAATGGATTCGGGGACTCCCCACCAAACCTAGTTTTTAGCCACAAAAATCACAATTTTATGTACACTGTGTGCTGAGATATGGTCAAACTAGTTTAAAATGGCGGCCATTTTTAAAAATGGCTGCCATTTTGTTTTGAGCTGAGTAGCATATTTTCAGGGTTGTCCACCTAGGAATTGTTGAGGGAAGTCCCCTGAACACGTTGATACCACACAACCTTTGACAGCATTCCATGTCAGGTAAACTCATCTGGCCCCCTGGGTAAGAGGACAAAAGACAGGGACAAACAAAAACTCACACACATCTCTACAACCATCTATTCAACTGAAAATCACATACCCAACATTATCCATGCTATATGTAATAAAAAATTGATATAACTGAAATCAGAATCAAGAGGCTTCAAAATCAAGGGGCCATTTTTTAAAGTGGTGTCTAAGCTTCCCTTTCATTTCCAGCAATTTTATACTCACTATTCTTCTTAATCTTGACTAAAGTAACAAGACATATTTGGTGTTAACACACCAATGTGAGCTCGCGGAATGGTTGACATTTTAGATTTGAAATGGGCAATTATCGCTTTCTAATGCTTACGTTCTATTGGCCCAAAGCAAAGACAGATTAGTCGGGCTATGTAGGTGACACAAAATACAATTATCCTGGCCACCACCGCCTGACTTATTAGAGCGGGAGCATGGGTCAAATCATCGTTCAAATGTTGACTTTTTTGTGCAATGTTGACCTATTTTTACATTTCCCCCCCTGTCAGACCCAGGGGAAGACCCCGGGGGAGTGAATTATGTGATTCAAAGGGGTTTGTGACTTCTTACAATATGCATACGTTGGCTACACTACTTCTTCATTATGAAAAGCATGTTGTCCACCACAACCACGCCAATGTTTGACTTTTTTGTGAAACGTTGACATTTTTCATGTTTCCCCACTCCTGTAAAACCCAGAGGAGGACCATGGGGGAAAAGTCAACATGGTTAGTATGAGCTTGTGCCTCCTACAACGCACCCAAGTTTGGGCTACTCTAAGCTCATCTAGAAAAAAAGATAAATGTTTACCTTTGTACAGTTTTGGACACACAGTCATCCATCCATACATACTCCAGACGACATTACCATTTCATAAGCCGGATTTTGCTGCGCAATCCGTCTAAAATCATAAGCCGGAATTTGCTGCTCAATCCGTCCAAAAATCAGAATTTTCGTCAAGATTTCGCTTTTAACGTGTCAAACAAATACAATGTCTAAATTTTGATTTCTTGGCCGCTACCGTCTGAGCCCATAGATGATTTTCATAGCACCACCAGGAGATATACCGACTTCGTAGGCTTGTTCATAACGATATGTTTTCAGTCATTAATATGCTATCTTTATCAAAAAATGAGTAACACTGAAATCGTATTAATAATTATTGATCAAATTACCGATTATTATTGTTAATATATCGAACAGTATGCCACAAATTAGTGTATCTGAAAACATCTCAAATAATTATTTTCTCAGCCTCGGTCGCAGTGCTAGAAAATCGCATGTCCAGGACACGAAGTAATCTCTTAATAGCTTAACAAATGCAGCAAAATTGGAGTTGTTTGTTGGAATTTACACCTGTGATATAAAATTTGAAGCACAAAAATAGAAAATAATACAATCATCATGAACTGAGGAATCTATGACTCCAAACATTGTTTTCAAAATTTGAAAAAATAAAAATTTTCCCCAGAAACACTATTAATCAAAAAACATAAATCATCCCACAAGTGGGAAACTTTTTCACATTCACAAAATAAGTGAAAAATAGTTTCAGGAAATTTCTCACAGAAGTAACAATTAGCTGAGTCAACTCTGTGAATTTTATGAAGGAACTGGTTGGTGCATATTGCTCTATGGACAAGTTTAAAATAAAAAGACCGTTGTGAAAGTAATCATAGTCCGGCAGGTACCATAGTCCAGTCTCCATAGAGACAACGGAATAAAAAGCGTGAAACTAATGTGGCGTGAAGAGTCACGGATCGATTGCCCCATTGTTCAACATTGTTCCCGGACTGTGAGCCCGGAGGACTATATCTCCTGCCACACCGTAATTGGGTTTCAATGGTACATTTGAAATTAGCATTGTGAATATAATTCCATTTAAATTCCCCGGGACATCCAAACAATCAATCCATTTGTTTTCAACCTCAACAGGAGCCTGGTCCCTTGTATGGCCTCTGCCATACAATCCTACACCAACATATCTGGGAGTGAAGCTTGATCGGCAGCTTACTCATCGGCAGCATCTCGCGTCAGTATGTGCAAAGGTAACCTCGAGAAATAACCTCCTGTGATGCCTTGCTGGATATTCAAGGGGTGCTAGTACATCCACTCTACGCACCACCGCCCTGGCTCTGGTCTACAGCGCTGCTGCATATGCCGCCCCAGCATGGTGCAATAGCTCTCACACAAAGAAGCTGGACACAGTACTCAACGAGACCATGAGAACTATTACTGGCTTCTTTCGTCCTACTCCATCTGAGTTTCTACCTGAGCTTTCAGGCTTTGCACCTGCAGTGCTTCGGAGAGAAAATCACACACAAAAACTGATGAACAGACATGGGATACTGCATGGATAGATATTCCAAGACCAGACCAATTCATTATCACACCTATAACAGAACTCCCACCTGGTAGCAATCTTGCACGTAAGAAATGGGTTACCTTGAACAGGATTCGCACGTTTCAACTGCAATATGTACCGAAGGGGGCTGCGACCATCTCCAGACTGCCAATGTGGCTCTCCATCACATACTGCGGATCACATTCGCAATGAGTGCCCTACCTTTCGTCCACCGGTGGACATAGACTTCTCAAACCTCAACCAATCAACAGTGAGCTGGCTCCACCAAATTCAACAAATTTAGCTGCTGCCTCATACGCAAGAAGAAGAAGAATTTATAAAGGAGATGGTTCAATCTCCTAAAAATGTTTTAGGGATATTAATACAAAGCACTGGAAAAAGATACAGAAGCCGGGGTAACAATAATTACGTTTATGGAAATAATTAAACATTTTCTTACGTTTAAAATTATCTTGAAGACCCCTGCAGTTAAGGTATTTTAAATACATGATAGAGATTGTAAATATAAAAAAATAATCAAAACACAATAACTGCGATACAAAAATTTACCAATTAAAAGACAAAAATAACGATACCATGGTAGAAACAAGACTAAAACAGCATAATAAAATGAGTAGTTTAGTAAAAAATTTTACCTTTTAGTACAAACTATGTCTAAAAAAGCCTTTTTATTAAAATTATTCGTTACTAAATTCGTTATTAATACACAGCTATTTTGTCTCTTCTATTTTTAGAACAATTGTAAGCAACTGATATAAGAGTAGGGACATGCAAGCGCTAAAAAATCAGTAAAAATCCATTGCGGGAATCTTGCCATATAGGCCGACAAAGGTCATAATCTGTATGTTATAGCGCCCTCCATATGCCCATTCTCCATAGAAAGACGTGTAAAACTAGATTTTTAGGAAAAATCATATTTGCCTGCAATGAAATTTCATATTTACACAGGATATAGTCAGTGGAATAAATGATTAAAATTGGTTGTCAAAACTCTGTCGCCGTTGACATTTTTTATTCTGGATTTATCATAATAAATGAGACTTTCAAACAGCTGTGAATAGTAACTAAAAGTGTTTTTCTTACTATATAGTAGCTAAAACGTATTTTAAGAGATTTTGGAGTAAAAAAACATACTTTTTGGTACCTTTGGTAAGAGTGTATGTATGTATGTATGTTTGCTTTTTTTTCAAAATAAACACTAGTCGTTTAACGTTGATATCCACGAAATTTGAACATCTGCAATTGTAAAAATGAGGTGCCTATTGTGTATAGTTTGACCAAAAGAACGTTTTTGAATATCAACCCATCGACTTTTATTCACTTTCATCGCAAATTTTTCTTTAGAGGTTGATGCAGAAGTCTTCCGGATGGGGACCAGGAATATGACCTGTTGAAAGAAATAAAAAAGAAAAGACAACCACATCTCTTGATTAATTTGGAAATTAAATTAATGGAAAGCAAAATGTTGCCATTAAAAGAATCACGACATGCAGATAAAGTCTGAGTCTTGCTTATCATATCAATTGACTAAATCCCTAAACGCCTTCTAAAATGTCTCACGTTTTGATAGTTTGCATATACCTAGTCGAAACCAGAAAAGTTCTTCAACAGAATGGCAATAAAATGGGTATCCTTTAATCAGAAAAATAAAATTTAAATGTTAAAGAAAAAACAATAATCTGAGCCCATTTTTTATATTTCACCAAATATTTGTCCGATACAATTGCCGGTATTTTGAAAAGAATTGCTCTTGCGTAAATAACATAGACAAGTGTGTACAATAATATTAAACTACTTTGATGTAGAAAAAAAAATCATCAAAATAGTTAAAAGAATGAAGCATTTGAGAAATGTGTCATACCGTCTCCCGCAAGTTGACATGCAGTGATGGTGACTCAAAATGTACACTAAACAGCTGATTATGCTACACACCAGAACAGAATAAACAGAAATCCGGAATATGTACGTGTTTAAGGTCAAACTGTTTAGGTTATTGTGCACAATATCACGCTTTAAAATCAGAGCAATTCAATGGGAAAGGTTTTTTTTTTTTTTATCTCAAGTCGAATTTTTTATACGCATGTATAAATATTCTAGATCCAGATAAAATGTACTGTTTAATATTTGCGGATTTCAAGCCAACCACTTGCAGGTTATGTTACCACATCCATACCAGTAACAAAGATACAATACATGGATTTTTATGATTTTTCCAATATTCCGCATTAGAAAAACGTTGCTTATCCCTTTAAATCCTTAGTGTTTCCAACATGAATTATTACGTTTCTTCCACAATGAAGATAGCCTTTTCAATATCAAAGTTATTTATCGGGACAAAGTCAATCAGTACCAAACTTGGAATGAACATTTTAGCCTATTCGCAGACCCAACTTTAAAATCCCCCCCGGGTAAAACCTGTCTCTTGCTTTCTTTCTCTTCTTCTCGAACTCTGGGCAACAACTTCTCCGTCCTAGCGCCAAAGAAGGTCTACTTGTTTTGGATCAGTAAGTGATCTACGCATCCGTGAGATGCCAAACGATTTTTTCATTAATAGCACGATTCATCTGATATGACCCCGAACCATTCTTGTGAGGTGAAAAATTCAATGAGCCAGGCCTCTGTTAATCATGTTAATTGTGAGCAATGTTAAGGGGTGTTTCCATGAGGTGACACACTTTTCTGACATACATTTCTGACACCTAGAAATTCGGAACCTTAACGAATAAACACATAAACCGTGTGGTTTATTCCGTTAAGGTCCGTTAAGTTTCCGAATTCATATAGGGTGTCAGAAAAGTTGTAGAAAGGGTGTCACCTATGAAACACCCAATGTTAGGCCGAAAAACACTAAGTTTCGTTTCCCACCATATATGAATGAAATTGTATTAAGTGCAGGTGAGTGAGTTAAATGACGGGAGTGTCCTCCAACATACTCCGGTGTGGCACGTGTATTGGAATTCTTTCATTTTCCCTCTCCGACTTATTGGAATAGGTCCAAAACTCCAGGGGGGCGAACGTATCAACGCGAATCGAGTATAGTAGTAGTTGAATGCCTTGTGACTGTATACGCGTCCGTCGGCGACTGCCTGCCTGGCCTTTAAAGATTCAGTCACCTACTTGTCAGCACACAAATAAATGCAATACTATTACAGTAGATTTCGAAATGAGTGAGACTTCATTAAAGGTTTTAGTTCTGTCCATTCATCGTGAGAGGAAGAGGATTTATTTAAAGGGCCACAGGTAAAAAGGTTTATGGTACTCATATCAATGTACAGTTAGGAGAAAATACATTCTGATATCAATACACACGAAACCAACTTGTTCCTTGACATCCCGGCCAACCATGACATTAGCAGACCATTTTGTAAGAACTGAATTCATCCGTTTCCAGTAAGGTGATTCTGTGCAGTAACTTTGTACTATGGTTACAATATCTTTTGTAATGGCAGCAAAGGCCTAGTCTCACATGGCCAAGGATTAAACACGTCAATATCCACCCCCATGGGAATATGCAAGAACTTTCACTTAATTTGAAATCTACTATAATCATTACTGACCAGAAATGGACCTCTGCAAACAACGATCCAGATAATTACAATTTCAACCTGATTTTAAGATGAATACCCGTTTAACTCTGTGCTGATGCCATACGGTCTGATCTAAAATTAGCAGACCCTTTTTTCCTCTGGTGAGCGGTTTTCAGAATTTCCCAGTCAGTGGATGATTATGTGTAGCACAAGGAGCTCTCTTTTGTGGACCGAGGCTAAAGATAACGCAGTTCCAATAAAAATAGACTAGTAGCAGCAATAGAAGTAACACACCTACAGTGTGTACCCGGATACAGTAAGAATAAATCATTCAAATACTTAAAAATGGGTATGCAGGAATCATTAGTGGTAGATATTATTCATACGAAATAATTCACAACAATTCGTCACTACTAGATACAGGAGGGTAAAGAAAATGCAAGGGGATTACCGTGCCGTTCAAGTAAATCAGCACATATGGTTCGGTATTCGGTGGTTGCCATCAGACGTTCCAAAGCCGGATTCCACCAATCTACCATACGACTTTCCTTACGCATCATCATTGAATGGCCTGCTATTGCACAGCTGGTAATATCATCAGATGCAATATCTACTACATCAGTGTTCGTGTAGCTCAGTTTACCATCAAAGCCTGCATCAACCTGAGGAATGAGTACAAATACTGATTATACCGCATATTAACTGGTCCGAAAAACAAAAATCGGTTCGCGGCCGAAAAAAGTCGTCTAAAAATGCAATTTAAAAAATCCGCGCACCGTGTACCTTTTCTGACTAAAAACGCATAGCGCTTAGGGTTTTGGCCTGTTGGAAGCTGAGACATGCTTCTTTTTTGGCCTTAAGCGTGCCAACAATTATTTGTAAACATATGAATTTAACATTAATTATTACATGAACAGGATGGAAGAAAGTATTAATAAGTAAGTAAAAATGTAATGAAAGGGAAAAAATCAAAAAATATAATATTTCATTCTGCGACACGAACCTCTCCCGAAAGTATGCCTGCAACTAGCTCATCACGTCCAACGTAGTGCACAATGTTCTCCTTTGGAATGGCTGCACCCTAAAATTGATGTAAACAACATGTTTTAACAATACCTTTTGATGTATTTAAAAATGTTACCCCCCCCCCCAAAAAAAAAAACGAAATAGCTTCCTCGTTGAAATTGTGCGTGTATTTTAAATTGTTTTCGCCTGCGTAAATTTCAAATTTCAAACTATCTGCGTCACTACAATCAAACATTTCGTATCTCAAAAGAAGCAAGGTGGAAGAAATGAATTTCATTTCAGTGATTGATTTGATTTTTATTTTTGTTTACTTGTTTTAAAATTTCGATGACAAGGGTTTGAAGAAATCCTTGAAATTGACGGCACACTTGTTATCATCTGCCCTAATAAGTCATGATTGGCTTAAAGGCACTTTCAGTGATTTGCTTGATTAGAAAATCTAAAATTTATCAAAAATCTGATTTTTGCATGTCTGTAACAAGAAAAGGTATCCCAACATACCCTGCAAGTGATAAGATCAAAAGCAACCTAATAAGGACAAAAATCTGATATTTTAGTCATTACTGTCCGTACGGACACTTACTACAACACGTAATTGAATGGAGATTCATATGGCAAAAAAGCATGTATGCATGGTAAATTATATAAAGTCATTAAGTCATGTGTCAAGTGTGTTTGGTTTCCACAGTTTAACACGCTTCGATCAAACACTACATTTATTGATAATAACTCAGTGTGGGGCTGCAAATAAAAGAGGGGGATATAGTGAATACAATCAGATAACAACTCAATGAAAACCAAAATATCTGTAAAACATATAGAGCAATGTGAGCTACAAGGAAAGTAGGCCTACTCTTCTCGAGGCTGATGTTTCCAATCTCAAAGACTCGCATATAACAATTCAGACGCAAGTTAAGCCTTGTTTAATGCGAAGAAGAGATATTGCATCCCGTTCACCTTACCACCACCACCCCTTACTCATCCACATACACACATATCTAGTTTGCAATTACTGTGCGTCTTTTAATATTACTAAAATAATTATTATTACGTCTTTCAGTTTGTGTTAAATGTACTGTTAATGTTCATTAAAAACGTATTTTAGCTTCAACTGGGAGGGAGTTTCCGGTAACCTGACCATCTGCCACACTTTTTTTTTCTGACACCCTTATGAATTGAACCTTACCGAATCCACATGTGCCTTTCATTCCGTGAAGGGTTTCCGAATTCATAAGTGTGTCAGAAAAAAATTGTGTCAATATGAGGTCAGAGTTACGGAACTCCCCAGCAGGATTCAAACATTAAAACGTGTTTTTATTTAACAGTCATTTGCACGTTTCGAGTCCAGTGGTAGAAGTTTTTATTGTCCCCCGTACTTATATTCCACCTACAACGGTAAAGATAGGGCACTCGCTTCAGTTGACACTTTTACGCCACATTAGTTTTCCACGCTCGTTCCGTTGTCGTCTATGCGCCCGACCGTGGCTCCCGGCGAATCTAGTTACTTACACACCGGCTGACACTTTAAACGACGTTTTTTAAAGAGCAAGTAAGCACCGCAAAAGGTGATGTTTGGAGTTTCATCATTAATTTACCTTTATATTATCGGCTTCTCGAGCGATACAGAATCATCATACACAAAGCCATCTACGAATCCATTTTCTTTCGTCCCCCTTATATCACGCCAATTAAATTCACCAGGGTTTACAGGTTTTACAAGAAAGCTAGAAATCACGTCCTTCGTGTAAGGATTGCTGAACTGGAATGTTCGAGCTCGAACGTAACTGTGGTTCCCAAGCTGTTTGAAAG
The DNA here is from genome assembly GCA_023653785.1 of Ophioderma brevispina. Classification (NCBI taxonomy): domain Eukaryota; kingdom Metazoa; phylum Echinodermata; class Ophiuroidea; order Amphilepidida; family Ophiodermatidae; genus Ophioderma; species Ophioderma brevispina. The sequence continues at coordinate 11,089 of JAMKCH010016272.1, forward strand.
AACTAATTCACAAGTTTCATCATGTTTATATAATCATATTAGACGGATAACCCCGGATTTCCATGTGTTTGTGTTTGTGGTGGTGTGTGTGTGTTTGTTTGTGTGGGTGTGGTGTGTGTTGTGTTGTGTCGTGTGTGTGTGGTGGGTGTGTGTGCGTGTTTTTGTTGTGATTTGTGTGTTTGTGTGGTGGTGTGTGTGTAAACGCTTTCCCTTAAAGTACTTTACACCGGTTTCTGGCAAAATCAGGACGATGAAATGTTAATCACTCAAAACATGTTTGTGAGACTGTTTGACTTTGTGACCACGGGCGTGGTGTCAATAACAATGTACAATTAGAAACACAAAAATAAGTTTTGAATTCAGTTCAGGCAAGTCCTTTGTGATCACAAGGAGCAGTTGTGGTAGAATCACACCTACAACATCCAAGATCAATGTTATTAATCACCAGTTGTTCAAATAAAGTTTTGTTCGGGTTTAATTGTCTTCAATGCATAGATACATACTAGCAGACCAACCCGATTCAGAAGGGCTTCACAGAAATTTTTTAAAAGTTTTGAACCAAAAGTCCAAATTCCACCATAGAAAATTCTTGTCAAAGATGAGATTATGAAAATCAAATCCTTATCATATTAGACACGTCATTTGCATAATTTTCTCAGAAAAAATCCTACGTTTCTACTCTGCTACGAGGATATTTTAAATCCGTGGATTTCTTCAGTAAAACACTTCAAACCAAACTATTATTTGCTAAATAAGGATCTCCCCATCCCGATTGTAGTCTTGGGAGATCTTTTACTGTTAGTTACAGCAAACAAATCTTCTGTAGCAATTTTGTCCAGGTACGTACCTAGTATTTTTCATAGATTGAGTGGACTACTTGACTAGAGTATTCAGACATATTCATTCCAAGCTCCTCATATGTGGGAGGACACAAATTAAGAGCGAGATTGTGTACTTTAACATTTAAAACAGGAGCCTCTTCATCGTAAACTCGGGGCAAGGCTCGTCTTGTCTTGTTTTGTCGGTATACTGCCCAATACTCCTGGTGGAGTCAGACGGACAGGCGAGGTCAAAGGGTCAGAAAATGTGCCTTAGAAGCTCTGTTATCATGTTTTATGGGTCTTGAAATCAGGGGTCTTGAAATTTTGCACGTATTGATTTTTTATTAATATTAAAATTTGCTCATACTACCTTTAAAATAAATGCATGATTAAAGTGATTTATTGGTATGAATCCATTGTATAGAGATCAGTGTTCGAAACCCACTAATGCGCGGTTCAGCAATCTACGTACTTTTCAATGTACCGAGTAGCGCTTCTTCGCATGATGTAGAGTTTCCTAATTTTATTTTAAAAACTATATTTCTCAAGAATCCCAGGCTCCTCTTATAAAAATTAGGCACAAATGTATGCCATTTTTGATAAATTTATATATTTTAAAGGAAAACGTTAAATTAAAGCTGTATTTTTAATTTCAATATTAAAAGTAAACGCGATAGTCTTTCATACAGGCCAGAACTTGACTAACCACCGATCATCTTCCAATTAGTGTGAAAGACTAAACATGGCTTGTGGCAAAACGATAGCGTAAATAATAAACGTGGCGGCTTCCTTAAATCGTCTACTGCTTCGAAAGTTAAGGGTGAAAATGGTGTTTTCTTCGCAAGGAATACTCCAATGACCATGCAAACCATCTGGTACGTCATATTTAGGGATATTTCATTATATATGTGCCGATAGATTCATACCAATAAATCCCTTTAACAGTGCTCCCAACACTTATAAAAGGTTAAGTAACTCGAATGGATTTCTTAAATTGTTTTTGAAGCTTCTTGATAACATGGTGCTAAACCTTCCAAGATAAAAGCAAATCAAAGCTTAAAATGAAATGAAAAAATAAGAGTCTTATAGTGGGCCTGAATTTTTTTTGAGTTATATAGTGGGTCTGAGACTTTGGGTTGTGAGTTATATAGGTCTGAGATTACTTTTGGGTGAGTGTGAGTTCTCTGTAAGGTATGACACCAATATCTGGCTGATTGGAGCTCTAAACATTTATGGTAATACGGTAATACTTATTGTTTTACAAAAGGCTTTTTATCATAACGAATCGCTGTCATATTGGGGAGTTTCCGTAACCTGATTCATCTGACACACTTTTTCTCACACACTTATGATTTCGGAAACCTTAATGGAATAAACCTGTGCTTTATTCCGTGAAGGGTTTGCGGATTCATAAGTGTGTCAGAAAAAAGTGTGTCAGATGGGTCAGGTTTACGGAAACTCCCGTCATATTGTGTGTTAAAAGCGACATTTGAAATATCTGGTGAAATCCACTCACATGTACAGGCATCGTAATATCCGTTGAAGAGACCATCGCCGCCTCTTTGAATCTGACCTACCTCAGACTCCCAGCAACGCTGGTAAATATCGGCTATCAAACGGCAATTCTTATTGGCTATCTTGCATACTAAAATGTGTAAAGATAAGCAAATTGCAAACAATTGTCAGTGTTTTGCGCTGTCATCACTGTGAATTAACATATCAAAAGTCTAGAAATAATTATTCAAATTGGGGAAATGTAAAATAAGAAGAGGTTATACTATGGTAAAAATATTTTCCAATCGTTTTAAGAGACATAACTTATTCATTTAATCATAATGATTAACAAGCTATAGTTAGACGCTCTGGGTATCTTGAAATTGAAGATCTGAGCGCAAGAAGTACTTAAGTCCATATTTGATATTTTGAGTTTAAATTTAAATTTAGCATGGTTATAGGAAACATAACTTGGGATGATATTTGGAGAAAAAAATGTGCTGCGGGCAATATGATTACGAGATAAATCAATATATCGATTTTGGACTTAAGTACTTTTTGCGCTCAAATTGGAGTAATAAACAATTTTGATGGCTAAAAAAAATCCCATATTTCTTAAAATTCCTAGAAAAGTGGGCTTAACAATCTCTAACTCTTTTCACATGGGTGACTATAACTCGGGAAGTGTGATGCGGGCAATTGATTATGAGATAATTCAATAAATCGATTTTGGACTTAAGTACTTTTTGCGCTCAAAATGGAGTAATGCACTGTTTTATTGCTAAAACGTCAAAGATTGTCTTAGATTCCTTAAAAGTGGCCAAAACAACAACAAACAGTAAATTTGTTATGATTTTTTTTAAGTCACCGTACTTTTATCTTGACATCCTTAACTGATTAGATTATCACCATTAAGTTGTACGTTGCTATGTATATCACTGTTGCTATGGGTGGACTTAAGTACTTTTTGACCTCAAATTGGCGTTATTGCCAAAAAAGCCTGCCCCATAAAAGTGTTTAACATTTTGTTTTGAAAAAAAAAACATAATTACTATATTTCATGACCCCCTGAGAAACTCAAAACCAGTGATAACTCAATTTGGCCAAATGTGGAGTTAAGTACTTTTTGCGCTCAGGTCTTCAATTAGTTTCCAAGTTGTTTTTTCTGATTATATAATAACTCCATATTTGATGTTTCGATGTGTAACTTAGAAGATAAAAAGTGACTAAAGCACTATGCACCCGATTACTGTTTGTCCTATAATTAGGTAACTCAATGTCAAAAGGATTGCAACCATTTTATATTTGCGGGTCATATGCAATTTGAATTGTAACATTCTGAAACTCTTTAATACCGAAGTATGACTCTTTAACCCATTTCATTATAAACCGCAGATAAGAAAACTATACATTTTTTGAATTCTTGGGATATGACAAAAGTGTAAGTATACAGTTTAACACAATTGCACCCTCTTGGTATTTTAACCCATATTTTATTCTTCTATTCTTGATATTTGATGTTATTCTGAAAAATTCAAATTTCGAGTTTCGATGAATTATGACGTCATTGTATGGACAGAGAGAGTGAGCAAAAGATGTTGGTATATCTATGTGGTATCAATAGAAAGAGAATACCCATAGCTTTACATTGACACAAAATTTCATTACAATTAGTAGTTTCGTTAGCAAAATCTGGTGGCAACATGTTAGTTTAGATTAGGTTACTTGTTACACAAAATTCTTTGGCTAAATGAGAGTTAAATTCTTTTAGGCCATGAGACCAAAGCGAAAAAGATTCTCGGATAAGGACCAAGGTGGCGCACCCCTGGGAAGTACATAATTCTTCCGAAATAATTGTCATAAAATTATAGAAATCAGTTCTACGTGTGTTCTCACTTCTAGTATGTGCACATTCTCGAGAAAATGAATTAAGGAGGAATTACCCCTTCAGATGGCTAAAAATAAAATCTACAAATTGAAACTGAGGAAGAAATTACCTTTCTATTGCTTTTTGTTTGACGACAATCGGAGCTTATTTACTTTTTGAGATATGATTTTTTAAGTGGAAAAAATTAAATATCGCAGCTTGAGAAAACAATAAAATACATAAGAAATATGATTAGAGATTTCAGTTTGCGAAGTTACATTTTCGATCATAACTTTTGAACGGAAGCTCCTATTGTCGTCAAACAAAAAGCAATAGAAAGGTAATTTCTTCCTCAGTTTCAATATGTAGTTTTTATTTTTAGCCATCTGAAGGGGTAATTCCACCTTAAATGTCATTTCAATTTATGCCCTGAATATCAGTGACTACGGGATGTACACCATGATTCATTGACTCCAGCAAATAATGGGGGCTATTGATAAGTAAAGCCGCTCGGTATGTAGAAGACCAAACAGATTCCTTTTTCATCTGGAACTGCAGAGCCATTGTTATTATCCATGCAACTGAAAATATTGCAGGTGTTATACCATCACCCCGATTTAGATTAAGCTATTTTTCATGGTAGACGTTTCATATAGAAGTCCCATTGATGCAAATGAGGTATTGCCATTCATTCCGTCAACAAGTACATAATTTTGCTAAAATAAATTGTCTAAAATTATCAAAATCAGTTCTACGCGTGTTCTCACTTCTAGTATGTGCACATTTTCTTGAAAATGAATTAAATGTCATCTCCTTTTTTCCCCTGAATATCAGTGACCAAGGGATGTACACCACATTCCATTGACTCCAGCAAATAATGGTGCTATTGATAAGTAAATCCGCCCGTTATGAATAAGATGAATAGGACAACGGACTTCAGATTCTCTGGGACTACAAACCCATTGTCATTGTCCATGACGTTAAAAGCTTTTGAATTGTTTTCACCGCCTGATTTAGATTGAGCTACAGCCTCATTCACGAAGAAAATAAAACTCAAACTTCTGCTGGGAGTTTAATAACTTTGATCGTATATTTCATCATTTATTCAAAAAGGAAACGAAGATGAGCAAAAATCATGAAAGAAATTTTAATTGGCAAGCTATGCCCTAACATCTTGGTGCAGAACCAACACCCATAACTTGAGGTGCAACGAGAGATTTTGATGCATCCAAATATTTGTGTCATAATAGCAATTTCTTATAGATTAGACACTCAGTTGATCTCTTACCTTGTATTTGGCTACAGAAATGTATTAAAAGAGAGGAAAAAAGGTGATTTTGATTTGCTCATAAAACATAGGCTGAATTTCGTATTTACTCCTATACGAAATTAGAAATTTCACAATTTTTGTACCAAAGAAACATTTCTCAGTTTAATCCTTAGGGCAAAAATCAGTACTTTTTATTTTTTTGGGACACCTAATATATGAAATCTCTCGTTACACCTTTAATCATACTAATATGCACCGGTTCACCTGCATTTCATACAGGTGAATGATTTTCGATTTCTGCTATGAAAGCAATACATTGCATAAAAATGGGCTTACGTGGCAAGTTACGTGTTTGGTTCTGCACAAAGATGTTTGGTCACAGTTTGCCAAACATTTTTTTCTCATGAGCTTTGTTCACCTTCGTTTCCCTTTCGAATAAAGGATGAAATATAGGGTCAAAGAAAATTGAACACACAGTAGAACCTCTAACTTTATTTATTCGTGAAAGAGGACAGGTAATTTGTGTTCCACGTCATGAAAAATAGCTTAATCTAAATCGGAGTGATGGTATAACACCTGCAAGCTTTTCAGTTGCATGGATAATAACAATGGCTCGATCTGCAGTTCCAGATGAAAAAGGAATCGGTAAAGTGTTTGGTCTTCTACATACCGAGCGGATTTACTTATCAATAGCCCCCATTATTTGCTGGATTCAATGAATCATGGTGTACATCCCGTAGTCACTGATATTCAGGGCATAAATTGAGATGGCATTTAATTCATTTTCTCGAGAATGCGCACATACTAGAAGTGAGAACACACGTAGAACTGATTTCTATAATTTTAGGACAATTATTTCGGAAGAATTATGTACTTCCCAGGGGTGCGCCACCTTGGTCCTTATCCGAGCATCTTTTTCGCTTTGGCCTCATGGCCTATAGTCATCAACACTGTTGAGAGGATCTGGAAAAGGTCTTCGTCTTTGACATATTTGGTGGTGGACATGACTTGAGAAATTATGAGTTCTTCCGTTATGAGTTCTTCCATTTAAAAACATCTGTTACGGCACCATGTTTGCGATTACTGGATTCATAGCTGAGACTGATTGAAGGCCTCTTGACATGTTTTGGCTATTGACTTACCGGCATTAACCAAATCAACATCAAATCCTTTGATTTGCCCAGTGACTGCATCTCTGAAAAAACACAATAGAAAAGGGACACTATTTTCCATTTTAATAGCCGCCATTAAAGCTGAGGAAAGAGATATTCTACGAATAGTAATCTCCAAAGAAAGCATGTGGAATGCTACAATTACATCTAAAAGAATGTTATCTGCAAGAAATTTTTAAGTAAAAAAATAGTATGTTAACTTGCATCTATCAATCAATATTTTATAGCTTGTCTTACAACAACACTGCCAAGATGACTGCCAGATATAGACGGTACATGCTGCACAATCTACAGTGGGTCAGCTTTTATGAATATGAGCAATGATTCGGGTTATAATTTATTGCATGTTATTACTAGCAATCAGGAAGGAGAAAAGGAGCTATGTTCTCATCGCAGACACTTACAGATATTGCCATCGAGAAGCAGAGTGTCCAACAGCCATTGTCCATATCTTATCATCAGTGTAGTCATTCCTATATAGAGTGTCATCACCTGAATGGAAATGATTTTTCAGTATAACGTAATAATATTGTTTTAAGATAAAAGGTACTAGTACATGTGGAACTGTATTTTGTGAAAATTACATATACAATCTTGCAACCAAGGTTTTTATATACCAAAATTTCACGAGGATTCCAAAAATCATGGGTGTTATTTTTTAAAGTGTGTTCTTGGGGGAAGGGCTTATACATGGGTCAAAATATTAAAAGGATCAAAAGGGTGTTTTAAAGTATACCATCACGTTCAGTACCTTTCAAGGATTTCAGAAAGGTATAATTTGCCCTATCTGAGGGTTGTAGTTCAAGAGGTATAAGACAAAAAAGGTTCAAGGTCACACTGGGGTAAATTTTCAGATTCATCAGTTTGTTTTCAAAATGGTGCCAAATTGTTCATCTTACTGTACAGAAGCCGAAAATATACAGGTCGCATTGTCAATGACGTTTTAATGATAATTTAGAATGGAAAATATGGCCGGGGTCCACAGTGTCTCTGGCAGATCAGTAGCCATATCTGTAAAAGTCTCACTTTGAAAGGGGAAACAAAGAATCTATACACAGTTTGCTATTCAGCATGACCCGGTGAACGATTTAAAACCAGTTTCAACAAAATCGAACCATTCTGTAAAATATGACCTTGAACTCTCTCGAGCCTACTGTACTAAAACAATAGGTCGTAGATATGGCAAACTATACCTTTTTGGAAACGTTATGAGCAACCGAACAGATTGGTATATGTTTTAAAACAATTTAAATACTTTTATTGTTTACCCTGTACAAACTTTGCTCCCTTATAAAACACTAAAGAACACATTTTAAAATATGACACCCATGATTTTTAGATTCTTCATGAAAATCTGTATTAGAAAAACATTGGTGTCAAAATTGTATATGAAAAAAACTAAAACAAAATATCAATACATTTCCCCATATACTATACAAGCAAAATGATCACTACGTTTACTTTCAGTTAGCCATTATAGTTTAGGCCATTTAGCGACCCTACTTCACTCGTGACCCTGATGAATTTAGCAGCCTTTACGGAATAAAGAATGTCGAATTCATCAGGGTCACCAATAAATTATGGTAATTCACCAAAGATCTCAAGTTATCGGCGATTGGCTAATGTTCGAGTCACGTGGCTCGTGTGTCAACCTAATTACAATTATTATCATGTTACCTTTTATGGTGGAAAACAAATGTTATATGGCCCTCCTAATTAGCCCGGGAAAGATCCATCTAATCCCAAGAGCTATTGACCAGACCAACGTCACTCCTCAACCATACCTATATATATGAGCTCTTTGGACGTCTCCCGTTCAATTATATCGCACCTGTGGTAGACGAACACCTCATACCAGAACAAGCAGGATTCCGGCCAGGTAAATCAACAAGCCAAGTACTCAACTCAAAACATCGAGGTGGGTTTCGAGAAGGGTTTGGTGTTCGGAGTCATGTTCATCGACCTATCAGCAGCTAATGATACTGTTAATCAATGATTCCTACTCCATAAGATCTTGGAACTCACCAAGGTCATCCGATTGACTGAGCTCATCAAAGACCTGTTTGCAAACAGGATGTTCTTTATCCATCTAGGAACGAAGACTCGGTGGCGTAGACGCAAGAATGGACAACCCAATCCAAGGAAGCGTGATCGCACCTCTCCTGTTCAACATCTATACCAACGACCAACTTCAGAGTGCAGAAACCTATCGTTTTATCTGTGCAGGCGGTCACGGAATCAGAGCACAAGATGTAAACTTGAACTATTTGAAGAGAGACTCTCCAAAGCTTTAGATGAATTCACTCCTTATTACGAGGAAAACCACCTGCGTGCAAATCCATCCAAGACACAGGTGTGTGCTTTATATCTACGCATCAACCGTAAAGGGTCAAATGTCAGCTTAATGTAACTTGATCTGAAAACCCCTGGAGCACTGCAATAACCCTGTATACCTAGGACTTACCTTGGACCGCACTCTCTCTCTCTCGCTCTCTCTCTCTCTCTCTCTTTCTCTCTTATACGAACCACATTAAGAAGACGAAGAGTAAAGTATGCTCACGCATAACATCTTGAACAAACTCTCACCCACATACTTTTGTGCAGAGTACGCCTGCCCTGTATGGCAAAGATCAACCCATGTCAAGAAGCTTGACCCAGCGTTAAATGCCTCCTGTCGGCTTATCACAGGATGTCTTGGTTCAAATCCAACGGAGAATTTATATCCTTGCAGGAATTACTAGACCAGACACCCGTCGAAGTGTAGCGAGTATGCAAGAACGTAGCTGTTAAGTATATATCTAATGTGAATCGGCTATGTCCGGATAGAGACCTACTGCTAATTAACCGCCTTAAATCCAGAGAGAGTTTCTTAAGCAAAGTCCAACCCCTTGAAACAGACTCTAAGGAGTCTAAGAGAGTCAACCTGTGGAAAGAAAGACCTGCTATGCAACAAGTAACATCAAGTAAAAGACAGCGGAACATCTCTTTGTCTGCCCACTGGTAGAGGAAACGTATACATGCACAGACAAGGACCTTGCCAAATTCAATGAAACAACCAGACGTTGTACCCGTCTCTGGCTACAGCATATTTGATAATGCAACTCATTCCTTTCCCGAAACGCTTATTGTGACCCATGCAAGGTTACTGGTTCAATGAACGACATCTCTTTATGTCCTTTTAATAAAACCATGCATAAAGTGACTGTATACTCTGACCGTAGAAGAGAATGGTGATGCACTATTAATAAACGGTTGAATCAAAATAACTTTTAGGATTGGAACATTCCCCTCTGTGTCGAATAACCCTGCTTACTGGAGCGAATGCTGCACCGAGACCGCGAATCTACCATAAGGGTACCTCTTACCTGAGAAAAAGGAAAGGTATCTTAAGAGTTTTATTTGAAGATACGACAACACAATTACACAAAATGATTAAAGAGCAAGACGGGACAGCTCCGCCGCTGAAGATTTGGCCACGCCAGAGTTTACACCCAAGCGACACTACTGACGTGCCCTTCCGTAATTGTAAATTAAATTAGCTGATAGGCATAAAGGATCGATGGCATTGCTTAATTACTCTAAATATCCTTTTTTTTTTTTTTTTTTTTCTTCGGTCAACAGGACTCCGCCGTGCGTCTTCCTCCTCAAAAAGGTACAAAATATAAAATTTCCTTCACAAAATCCTGGGGGATGTTGATTGCAATATTCACCTTCGGTGCAATGGCGGACGAGATCTAGTCACGCGGGCAGCTAGGCCAGCCGCGATTGGCCGACGGCGAATATGCAAAACAGGAGAAACACGCGCGGTTTCGAAGCCCCCCAATTCTTATATATTTTTACATCTTAAAGGTATCACCAAAAAAAAAAGTAATTACACATTTGGACACGGAAAACTTATGATTTCCCAACCCCGTCACATGATTAAAGAGCAAGACGGGACAGCTCCGCCGCTGAAGATTTGGCCACGCCAGAGTTTACACCCAAGCGACACTACTGACGTGCCCTTCCGTAATTGTAAATTAAATTAGCTGATAGGCATAAAGGATCGATGGCATTGCTTAATTACTCTAAATATCCCCAAAATTGCCCAATGCATAATTGCAATTCATGTAACGTTCACGCGATGCACCCAATTTACCCAATTTGTAACACTTAGATCAGACAATGAACGATATTGTCTTGCCACTCGATACATGGGCAGTGAACATCACTACTTGTGTACAATTCATTTCATTTTAAAACAGTTTACACCTATTAAGGGCCGTGAACACACTATATTTTTATACATTCAAATATTGTTCCAAACGTTGCAAAAAATCATGTACAAGGCCAATGCACGCCGCTACTATATTTTGGGGTTTCTTAACGTAGCTTAAAAGGGGATTTCGTTGATCCACAGCTCGTCACCACGACTTACCCAGAAAAGTTGAGATTGTCTAATATGAACCGTTGGGCTCGTATAGTATGTGTGCACAATCTACCGTGCAAATTTTTTGTCTGTAAACGGAGGATTGTGATACGAACTTTGCTCATAACACCAATGCGCAAGATCAGAATCACTGAAATTTTGGGAATAAGCTTTTCTGAAGGAATCTAGCGAAACATAAACAAAAACAAGAAGGGTGTTAGATCACGAAATGCACTTTACACGTGTATCCACTTCTTTATGACCAGTTTTCTGATGGGCACATATGGTCCAGTGGATGACAACGACGAATCATGACCCAAAAGTCCTGGGTTCGGGTCAATGTGTTGTGCACTGGGCAAGGCAACTTTACCCGCTTGCTCTCTCACCCAAGGTGCAAAAGGGGGAGATGATAGGAAATATTGTCCATTGAGCCTCAACGGTATTATAGTATTGCCTTGGGCATTTGTAAGGCAGCTGACATATTCTAGTGGCAGCGGAATAATGTAAAGCGCTTTGATACATTTTTCCTTTTACTATAATTCAGACGTTACGGGTTTTTGATATTTTTCTGCATTTCACACCCTTTTTCCAAGTTCAGACCTTTACGTATTTTTGATGTTTCTCTGCTTTCACACCTTTCATATGTCAGCCCTTAACGGTTTGATGTTTCTCTACATTTCACACCTTCCTATAGTTCAGCCACGTTAACGTGTTTTTTATGTTTCTCTGCAGTTCACACATTTTCTATAGTTCAGACCGTTACGTGGTTTACATCGTTGTCTACATTTCACACCTTCGTAGTGGATACCATTACGTGAGTTGACATGTTTCCTGCATTTGACACCTTTTTCGATATAGTTGAGACCTCCTCGACCCTAACTTATTTTTTGGTGTCTCTGCATTGACTGAAGGACACTATTTTTCTGCAGTTGAGACCATGTTTTTGAAATGTTCTTGCATTGACACCTTTTTCAGGTCGGTTGCGACCGTTATTGTTTTGACATGTTTCTGCGCTGCATTGAAACGTGTTTGTAGGTGAGACATTACGTGATTTTTGAGATACTTTTGACATTAAGGGCGCCCATATGTTCTTCCTTCAAAAAATCACCTAATAAAGAAAGAGTATTAGAGAGCGCAATCCAGCATGACAGTTCCGTTTCCATGAAAATGAATGAATGCTGCGTTTCGATCATACGTTTTTTGTCTAACTACATAGTCTAACTGACTTAGAGAAGTAAGAATCGATGGTTATTTCCTTATAGTTCAGACCTTCGTTTTTGATGTTCTCTGCATTTCAAACCTTTTCCAAAAGTTCAGTTAAACGTGTTTTTTTTTTTTATGTTTCTCTGGCATTTCACAACATTTTCCTATGTTCAGACCGTTACGGTGTTTTTACATCGTGTCTACATATCACACTCTTTTCTGTAGGGATCCAGTCCGTGTATTTGACACGTTTTCTCGGCATTTTGACACCATTTTTCTATATAGTTGAGACCTCGACCATAACTTATTTTTTATGGTTTCTCTGCATCGGACTGGATGGCACTATTTTCTGCCAGTGAGACCATGTTTTGTGAAATTGTTCTCTGCATTTGACACTTTTTCAGTCGTTGCGACCGTTACTTGTTTTTGAACATGTTTTCTCTGCATTTGACACCGTTTTCTGAAGTTGAGACCTTTACGTGTTTTGAGATACTTTTGACAGTATGGGCGCCATATTTCTTCCTTAAAAAAAATCACCTAATAAAGAAAGAGTATTAAAGAGAGCAACTTCCTGCCATGTTCCGTTTCCATGGCAAATGAATGCTGGTTTCGATCATCTTTTTGTCACCTACATAGCGTAACTGATTAGAGAAGTAAGACATCGATGGTTATTTTCCTATAGTTCAGACCTTTACGTATTTGTGATGTTTCTCTGCATGTCGCACCTTTTCAAATAGTTCAGCCCGTTAACGTATTTTTTTATGTTTCTCTGAATTTCACACCTTTCTATGTTCAGGACCGTTATACGGGTTTTTACATCGTGGTACATTTCACACTGGCTTTTCTGGTAGTTGATACCATTACGTGTATTTGAATGTCTCTGCATTTTGAACTTTTTCTATAGTGAGACCTCGACCCAATGAACTTATTGAGCTTTATGTTTCTCTGCATTTGAATGATGCACTCTTTTCTGCAGTTGCGACCATGTTTTTGAAATGTTGTCTCTGCATTTGGAACCTTTTTTCAGTCGTTGCAACCCGTTACTGTTTTTGACATGTTTTCGCAATTTGACACCGTTTTCCTGTAGTTGAGAACCTTTACCGTGTTTTTTTGAGATTACATTTTGACAAATGGGCGGCCAATAGTTCTTCCTTCAAAAAATCACCTAATAAAGAAAGAGTATTAGAGAGCGCATTCATCATGCATGTCCGTTTCCATGGCAAATGAATGCGGTTTCGATCATTACTTTTTGTCTAATACATGGCGTAACTGACTTAGAGCAGTAAGAATCGTGGGATTGTGTTCAACATGGCA
>JAMKCH010016273.1:0-42240 GCA_023653785.1 Ophioderma brevispina
TCATAAACACTAAATCGGCACTGTTTTGCTTTGCACTATGCAATTAACAAACAGATCATTACACGCATAAAGGTCAAATTCAATCATATAGTTCAAGAGAAAAAATATGACATAGGAGGCCGACGTGTATGTAATAACTATTTGAGAGGGGAGAGACAATTAAGAGGCAAAATGCCCCTGGGTTCCGAAGGCACGAGCATTACACTAAGACAGGCAGCCATAATGATGGGTTATTTGTGAACAAAAACCTCTGGTAGAATGATACATCATCCAGGATTCATTGCAACATGTCAAGAATTCTTGAGCCAATCAGTTTGATTAAAATCAAAATTAAAAAACCAAAAAACATAAAAAACTATAATTAAATTTTTAAAAAAATAATAATAATAACTAGGGAAATAAAATGAGATAAGAGGCCGAAATAGTAATATACTATTTTGATAAAAACTATTGAAGAGCAAAATGCACATAGGTCTTTCTCACGTCGAACAATAGAGGTGGTAGTATAAGGAGTCATTACACTAAAACAGAAGTCATATTGTGATAGGAGTATGTATTGACAATCACATTATAGTAGATGGTACATCATGCAAAGAATTTATGCAACATTTGCTATTTGTGATATATTAATACGCCGAGCAGAGCATCCACTGGGGTAATTACATTACACACGCTCAAGGTTAATTCACTTATTAAAGGAAAAAATAAGATAAGAGACCTACATAGGTAATGACTATTTGAAGAGGGTGGACTCTAATGATAGCAAAATTAAACATAGGTCTTAGACACTAGCGACAACAGATTGGTGAAATAAGAAAGTCAGTACACTAAACAGCAAGTCCATATGATGATGGGATGTAGTATAACAACTAAAAATATTACAAGCAGTGATACAGCATAAGGAATTCAGGCACAAAGCAAAGTCATACCTAAAACACCATTATTTTCCATTGGCATTATGTAATTAACAGGCACAGCATACATGCCAGACATACAATCAAATACATTTCAGTGGAAAATAGGAGATAATAAGCCAATAGTGTTGTCTATTTGGAGAGGGGACTGTTGAATAAAGAGCAAATACACATTATCTTAGGGTCACGAGCGAGCAATACATAAAGGGGTATTATAGAAGCTATCCACTAATACATCAATCATGTGGATGATCAATTATGTTGCCACTTAATTTATAAGCACATGATACATCATGCAAGGATTAATGCAACATAGCAGAGTCAACATTGGTACATATGGCATCAATAGTCATTGACCTGCATGGTCAGGGGGGGGGGTAAATATCATCACACTCTATAATAGCCCGATTTCCTTCTGGAATTGCTGCCACACTAAAATGTAAATGTGAATCAGTGATAAGTGTAAAAACCGACTACTTGAATTTAAAAACCGAAGTTCGGTCTTACCTGTGGAATGTACTTGTAAAGCAAATAACGCCAACCAAATAAGCTTTCCGTTGGTACCTGCATAGGTTCAATATCATCATCATCATCATCATTCGACTTCCGCCAGCAGGCGAGCGCAAGTTTCCTCCAGTCACTTTCTGTTTTGGGCCAGTGGAGATAGTCTTTGGTTTGCAAATAATTTTGTTTGTTCCCAAAGCTTTTGGATGTCGGAGAGATATGATGTTCTCTGTCGTCCTGGTTCTCTTGCCCTCGGCGGTGTGGGTAAGAAAGCAAACCCTACTAACTCTCCCTTTGGCATCCTTAGAATATTACCAAGAAAAGTAAGCTGTCCAGTCCTTACTCGGTTTTAATCAGAGGCTCCTTTACTCGGTAGCATCATAGATTTTGGCATTTGCGACACGATCAATGCGCTTGATGTTTCAGCATGATTCTGTAGCAACATGTTGCGAAAAGAATGTGAACTTACTCTCTCCAAATTTTTTTGTCAGCACCCAAGTTTCGCAGCCTAACAAAATACTGTCACGCTCGGTGTGTTTGAAGAGGCGTACTTTCAATTTCGATGGTATCTTTGAACTTCTCCCACGCCTCTCCAACTTCCAAAATGCGACAGGCAAGGGCTTTTTCGTCTGTTAATGTCACTTAGAACTGGAAGCCATCATAGAAGCCACCAGATATTTGAAGTCGAGACATGGTTTGAGTGCACTCGGCCATAAAACTTTAAGCACGGAAGGTGCGTTTGCAGTTGGTAGTCTGTTACTCTGTCTTTTGCACACTGATGATAAGGACCAATTTTTTCAGCTGCACTGCGTTCTTGATAAACTGTGGTCCGGTGACTCTAGGGATTGAATGGACTCCAGGAGGCGATATCGTCATCAAATCTGGCTCGTTTAAGACTTTGGCTGGATCCCTCCTGGACTGACGAGTGGCTGTGTCATCAATCCGATCTGTAATCTTATTTCGCTTTTGTAGATTATCCTATCAGCACAATGAAAATAGAAGGGATCTAATACATCTCCCTGCAGTACCCCCCCCTGT
This sequence comes from Ophioderma brevispina, assembly GCA_023653785.1. Taxonomy (NCBI): domain Eukaryota; kingdom Metazoa; phylum Echinodermata; class Ophiuroidea; order Amphilepidida; family Ophiodermatidae; genus Ophioderma; species Ophioderma brevispina. Next base: position 2,457 of record JAMKCH010016273.1, read on the forward strand.
TGAAACGAGGGAAAGGCTCCTAAATTTCCTCTGCCATAACCTCGCTTTTTGGAAGTTGCTGTAGAGGACGCCTATGCTTTTTACCAACCTGTCCTGGGATAACCATAGGCCGAGAACCGAGAACTGACCTCTTGTTTGATGAGTCAAGGCTTTTCTTTAAAAAAAAAAAGCGATTAGGTGATGGTGAGTGTGAGTTGATAAGCTCCTGACGGCCTCATGATTCTCCTCAGGATGTGAACCTGCTGTGCATAGCTTCTACCTGGGCGAAACCAGCTTGGTTGGATCTTAGTATCGGATCTTTGTATAGGATCAACATGCTCTCGTATCCTTGTTAACAGGATTTTGTTGTAAACTTTTATGCTGCCACTGACATCAAAAGTGATTCCTCTGTAATTATTCCTGCAGATGATGTCTCCTTTCTTAGGCAAGGAACAATGATGTTAGTGAGCCACTTTTCGGGGTGTTTAAAGAGTGGTGAAAACTTCAACGCACAACTTGTGGATGACCTTCACATTACTTTACTTTCCCCACCACTCTCTGGAGTGCTTCTGATGTATTGCAATTGCACTGTCCCACGTGCCAGCTGCCCTGTTGTTTTTCATTTCCTTTAATTGCCTTTCTGGTTTCTGCGAGGGATGGTGGGTCTTGGCATATATGAATTTCCTGACAGCCGGAGAAGGTCTACGGTCAGATGTTGGTGGACCATTATCGTTGTTGTTGACAGTGTAGAGAGCTAACGTATTGCGGCCACTCATCAGAAGTTCTTTTTTCACTTGATGGGGCTGTACCATCCCTTTTCTTGACTTTTGGTGGAAGATATTCTAATCCTTACCAGCAGATTTCGTGAATAATTTTCCTTTCCATGTTGTATTACTTCACCCTTCTTCATCTGCCAACTTTTCAATCCATCCATCTTTGTTAGTTTGTGCCAGTTCATCAGATTTTATGTTCATTCAGCTGGCATGGAGATTCCGCCATGAATCCTTGATGGTTGGTCTATCATGGAGGATTTCTTCTTTGCCTTGTCTCGCTCCTTTCTCAGCCTTATGTGTTTCTCAGACAACCCAGCTAGCATTCCACAGGGGCTGCATTTGCCAAACACTTCTTTGCTGCTGCTTCAACCGCTTCCTCAATTAGGTTGTATCGTTCAGTGATTGACACAGATGAGTCCAATTCTTGAAGCATCTGAAACCTATTGGAAGTTCGATCTGCAAATTGGGTGTTTTGACGAAGGATTTTGTAGCTTCTTTCAGTCAAACTTTGGTCTTCTACGGTTTACCTTAGATGTTCTAAGGCTAGCTTTGAGACGGATGCTGAGTAAATTCTGTGATCAGAATCAAGCTCCACCGTGTTTGTAGGCTCTGCAGTTACGGAAAGAATTCACCCATTTGCCTTGCCTATGATGTGGTTCCAGCTGGATTTTGGAACTCATTTGGTGCATCCAGGTGCATGAGAAGGCCCTGCTTGGTGGGGGAAAACCTTGCCTGAGCTGGCCTTAGCGGTACTCTTGACAGAGTGAAGAGCAATCCTCTCACCATTGTGTTCCTCCTGGTAACAGTGAGGACCAACACTACGGGGTAAGCATGGTGGCTATCCTTGCCCATTCTGGCTTTGAGTCCCCGTTTCTTAGATGGATATCATGCCTCTTTACGGTCTCAAGTGTTCTTTGGGAGTGTCATAAAATCGTACTTGTCTGTTGTCCTAGCTGACTCTGTTGGAGCAGAAGTTGTTACTGTGGAGCCGTGGGATTTCCAGGGCAAGTAGCTCGTAGGATCCGCTGGCTGACTGATTGTACACTCAACTTCCACAGGCATCTGTGGCCATGCTTGGTCATGGCCAAGCCGACTCATCCATGTCTCTGTTCTGTAGCAGAGCTGTAAACGAGAACCCAGTTTTTGTCTGACTGACCATACGTCGTAAGTGGGTGCATGTTTGTGTTAGGCGGTGTTCCTAAATACTCAACAATGTCAGTCCTCATCGTTACGAGCATGAGAAAATTGATGTAATTTCCTTGTTGATGCAAAGTGCGCACGTTGTCACGGTCGAACTAGATAGGATTGAAAGTAGCTCGACGATACATATCAGAGCCAATTCGTGATGGTGAGCCGAGTTCCCACTGGTCCGTCATAGAGTCATCCTTGGACGTCGTCCAGCTATCTTCGAAGTATTATGTGGGTAATTTTCTCTTGCGATTTTCGTAATCCAAATTTGTTGCCAGAAATTATTTTACTCCAGTTCTGGCAAACTTGCAGGCGGGGGATGGGCCCTTGCATTTTCTTGTTCCGGAAATAACAGGCATCCCGAAGACTACTCATTAAATTGTAGTTCGCCCCTGTCATGAAAGCATGATTGGCCGAAGAATTTCAATATATCCATCCGCCCTTTGCTGTCATGTTTTAACACAGTTATGTTGGTTGTCCATTGCCGGTGATTTCTCCTCATCGCCCTCTGCCGTTGGAACTAAATTTGGTTTCTCATCAATCCGCCAAGGAGTAATGGACAATACCTAAATTGGAGGATATCGCTGTCATACATTGCTGGAACTGAAGATGTGAGCATAGTGCAAGATGAACAACCATGTGTCGACACCTTGATAAGCTAGCCCTACCAGAAAAACGACCGATTTATCGCACTATTCTCCAGCATTTAAAGGAACAATTCCGGCCAGAACATAACTCGCAAGATGCTCTGATACCACAGGTATTAAACCCTACAACACCCCAAATTGTAACATCCAGCACCTAGACACAACCACCTTGGAGGCTGACAGCGTCCTTTCCCCGGACGACGTCGCTGGCGTACAACGTCTACCGGCCCTACGTAGCAATCCTTGCAAGATTTTTTGAAACAAAAAGACTGGCCAAAAAGACTGGCCAGATATTGTTTCTTAACCCTCGTCTTGCGGGTTACCATCCCCTAGTGAACTTTCCGGCTCCGGTGCGGCTAACTTAATGCAAAAACTTTCTAAAAAGCTTTCGGGTAATCGTTTTCTCTCCTCCTACCCGGTCTTTTTAGCGCAAAAAGGGGGTTTTTTTTGTTTTGGGGGGGTCTGCCCACCTAAAAATTTGTTACATTTTGAAATTGACTCTTCCGTGTGCCTCTAGAAACTTTTATGTTTATTGCTCCTGCAGCAGAATGACATATGATGTTGAGGATTCATACTGACATACTGCCATTGGCATATATTTTTTCAAATTTATAATCAACGTTTTAAGATCAAATTTATTTTTGGGTTTTACCATTCAATGGATATAAGACCAAATAGGTATTAGACCAAGTAGATATTATACCATGTTGGCATTAGACCATTGAATAGTAACCAATTGGATATTAGACCAATGGATATTATACCAAACTGGTCTAGACCCATGGTAATAGACAGATGGATATTAGACCAGATGGCTAGTATACCAATTGGTCATTAGACCAATGGATATTGGCCCAATGGTGTTAGACTAGATTGATAAGAGACCAGATTGTAATGAATGGCTAATTAGACAAATTGGTATTAGACAAGAATAAGTTTACACGAATTGGAGTTAGACCAACTGGCTATTAGACCAAATGGGATTTAGAACCATTGGCAATAAACCATATGAGGAAGAGGCCAGCCGGCACCGCCTGTCGGAGATGCGGTGCAACTCAGAAGAAGGACAGCATTCAGTAAAGTTTAAGCGGACTAAGTTCGAGTGCAGAACGTGCGGTGTGCATCTCTGTCGGTTGGAGTGCTTTTTCCGCTACCATCGCTTTCCCTCTTTGGTGGCATCTTTTTGCAGCCTTGAATTGAGCGACCACCTTGCGGTCCAAACAGCGTGCATGTTGCGCAATGCATTTTGACGAATGACGGACGCCTAAGGAAAGGTTGTGCCGAATGCTAGGGCACCCTGCATTGCTAACTTTGTCCGCTATTACTCAGGCAATGACATTGAACGTGCACCACAGTGTTGTGCCCGCAAAACACCTGCCAAAACCGCTGTAGTTTTCTAACATTGACCCGTAGGCCGACGCAGCATGTGTTGTGGCCCGACGATAGTGCACCACGAACTAATTACATACGTTACTATTACATTTAAGATCGCTTTAAAATGTTACCAAGATGTTGTGGAGTGTAAGAGAGCCACCAATCTGTTTTCTTGGCTTGACCTGACCCTTTTTATAACCTTCAAGCTGATCTGTCTCTAACCCTTCGGGTCGGCTTTCCTTACAAGGCAAGCCTACCCTCAAATACTTGTAACATCAATTCTCAGCCAGCTTGCTACTGCGTACCTCTCAGTCCACCCGCAATCGCTTCAATTGCTGCTACCACAACAGTCCAGCCTAGCATCTACATTGGAACCTGCCCAATAAAATCACACATGTGGATGCTTCATCCGACCGGTATTTGAATCCTGTACCCGGCAAGGTACTGAATGGGCTGGCCCTATCCTCTCCAGGATAAAATTAGGTTCCCCTGCGCCGTGGTGCGTTGGTTTAAACAACGCACAGTTCCAAATACAAACTACTGCTACCATACATGACTTGCAGCCTGGAGCTACGGCTACCACACATTGAAGCAGAAATACTACCAGCACCACCAAATAATATTATCAGAAAATGTCTGTGACAAACAGATGTTGAAACCTTAATTCAAAAGAAAGAACACACTTCCCTTGCCCACAAATTCCAATACAATCACTTGTCAAAAGGAACCAATTAAAAAAACAACAATACCCTCTAAATCAGCAAATGTGTTTATTAAATAGCTGTAGGATGAACTTACGGTAAAAATGCACGCGTCTCAACAAGCAGGCGGCGGCCCCTTAGTTACGGCCAATTGAAGGGTCAGTTAGCCGGTCAAGGTCAGGTTGCGACCGGGTAAGGTCAAGGGTTTGGGACTAGGTCATGCAAGTATGCCAACATTACAGTAAACGGCACCTCTTAACAGGCCAGTACGGCGCCCTTAGTTACGGTCAGTGAAGGGTCAGTTGACAGGGTCACGGCATGGGTTGCGACCAAGGTAGGTCAGGAGTTGAGACTGGGTCAGCGTAGTCGAACCTTACTGTAAGCATTATGCGGCTTCTCAGGCATGCGCCCAATCTCTTGTACACTTGAGATTCCCGGGTCACCACTGAGTTCCGCTACGTTTCGCGCCGTGGCCTACTTGGTAATATCGTTTCGCTGCCTGGCCGCTAGCACACGAGCGAGGCACAATGAAAGTTACCGGAACACAACTTACATGCCGTGGCCCGGCAGTGAAAAGTCCCCATGAACTAAAGTCCCGAGCGGACCGCTCCTTGTTCACAGGCGCGGAAAGTCGCCCTAGATCTAAAAGCAACTATTGGGTGAAAGTCACGTATCGTGCCACGGCATTCACGTAGCCGTCCACGGCATTGAGTCCAGATCGAATTGTAACCGGAACAGACGAACTTCACCTGCCACGTGAAGTTTCGCTGCCGTGGTCCTACTTGTTGAAAAGATTCGCTGCCATGGGCCCTCTAGCACACAAAGCACAAGTGGATAGTTTTAACCGTAAGCACACTTAACATGCTGTGGCCGTGCCACGTGAAGAAAGTTACCCGGAAACAAAAAAAACTTTTTGCTGCCTTGGCCTACTTGGGACGTGTTTTCGCTGCCGTGGCCCTGCCACGTGAAGTTTCGCTGCCGTGTACCTGCCACGTGAAGTTCGCTTCTTCGGTAGTTACGTAATTCCGCGAGAAATGACCTGATAGCTTCAAATAAATGTCGCCTTACCTCCCGGGTTTCTCCGCAAAACCTATCTAGGATGGGGGTGTTGAAGGGTTTATATCTAATGTCTAAGAGAGTACGTCTCATGCCCGGTTTCTGACAGCAAACGCACACAAGTCATTTGTGGTAAGTATTGAAGCCATCGTTATGAAGGCTCAAAGGATGGAAAGTGCCGCGACGCAGAGCGTAATCCTAATCAGACATTTCAAAAGAACTAGTCCAGAGTTGAAGTGAGCGAGATTTTTTCCAGGAGCGGACCACTTCCTTGGTCATGGCGGAAAATCGCCCTAATCTAATAGGCAAACCTCTTGCGTGAAAAGTCACGTAGCCCGGGGCCACAGCACTGAGACATTTCAAATGACTATATAAATTCCAGAGTGTACCGCTTCCTTGGTATTCACCTGGAAGTGGCCGATGGACTTAAGAGGAGCGGTATCGCTGAATGCTAATTCAAAAAACGACTAAGTACAGGATACCAACATTTTACTAGTCATGGTAGGGGGCGCCCTACTGAAAACTCAATCGTCAGGTTCCAGCAACGTGGAAAATTTCCTTGTACGGAGTTAGGTACGTTAGGGATAAAATAAAAAAAGGAAAAAAAATAAAAAAAATAAAAAAAATAGAAAAATTAAAGAAAAATCGCCTTTAGTTTCGAATCCACAAAATCCGGAAATGGGGGTCAAAAAAATTCAAACTGGCGATCTGCAATAAATGAATCAGGGCCGAACCATAAACTCCCATAAAAGGGATATCCGTGCTGTTATAAATGATTGGCAGGGGTACCGGGAAGAATACTTCCCGATCCTATGATCGTCCCATGGCAGGATACTTCGTTTGAGAAACACAAATCACAAATTTGGATTACATTCTGTGGTTTAATGATGTTTCTGTATTGTTAGGCCTTTCATACAAGTCAAATCTAGACCATTTGGGCATTCCTACTGCTCCTTGGCAAACCATACCAGCATTTGAATGAGCATTTAGTAGGGTCTAACAAGTAATTCTCCCTCCAATTTCAAATTGACGTGTTCATTTCATAAAAAGCAAAACGTCGTTCGTTTTCGCAGCGAAATTAAACACTGATGTATAGTTGGTAATTTTAATTTAAAAACGTCATATTAACAATTTAAGTGACCAAGAGGGGGGGGGGTTCCTATGGACCTCCCAATTATTTTGCGCTGAACCGCTTTATTACGCTTGGTTTTGCGCGCCCGAATTTTTTTGGTAATGTCTCTGACTTTTAAATGCGTCTTCTTTTCCATACCAAAAAAAAAATCCACAGAACCAAGCCATTTTCTTTTGCTGATATATGTTCACGCTTACATATAAGTAAACAAATAATAGTAACATTAAAAATAATTAACCCTTTGTGTGCTGAAAACAACATTTCATTGTGGACGTTTGGCTAACCGTACTGTATAAAGTTTATGGAAAATGTGTGTATTGCAAACACCCTTAAAAAACAGAATTCCTAAAACTTCCAGTTTTTTGTTAAATATATGTGTAATTTGGATTTGGTTCTTCTAGAGTAAATATCAACATAAAAAAGTTCTCAAAACAAGTTTTGAATGTAAGCGCAGGCTCATTTGAATTTTCCGTCTTTTTGCCCATTTGCGCGTGTTTTGAAAACAATGTTTTTCCCCATTTGCAGCCCAAATACAAATTTCATTTTTTTATTGCTGATTTTGGGATTGTCTTATGACCCTTCGCATGGTATACATTTCGTACAAAAATTCCCTCGGGAAAGTGGTTTCCTTTGGGGTCCATGGGCACCCACGGGAGTGAAACCCCTTGTCACTAAGTGTTAATTTCGTTCAAGAAGCTTCAACTTCGTTGGAATAATCGCGCCATTTGCGTAACTTGGAAATCAATTTCAATTGAAATAGCTTTGCGATTCAATTATGCTTTATTCATTTCGACGACTTGAGATAACGAAAAATAGAAAACGTTCTTTTCATTAGAAAGATTTCGCCTTTAATCAATATAGCCCAGGCAAAATCATTCCTTCCTCACATGCAGCAATTTTACAACATTTGTTGGTTTTCAACCACTTTTCATTTCTCCTTTGAGTATTTTCTTTTCACTTTTTTACCCTATTGCAAAAGCGTTGACTCGCGGGCCCGCGTCGGAATTTCTTAATGAGTTTTCTGTGCTTGCCGCTCGTTTTGCTAACCAAGTTTGCTATTTAAGATTTATTTAGTAGTCACATTTTATAATTTTAAATCAGTGGTCAGCGTACATACCAATTGGTAGGTTTTTTTAAACCAGCTGACCACGTTCACTATTCTTGACCTCTTGTACTTTTGGTCCTCTTGAAGTTTTTGAAACAGCACTTTTTTTATTTCTATCTTTATATTTGTACAAGTTGTTATACTCTTTACTATATCCCTTAAATCACTAAAATCCACTTTTACCCACTTTTCAATTTTGGGCCAAAATTCTCCATTCCGGTCCGATTTCATTTCATCGCGGGCCATCCACCAGCCTAACCAGGCCCGAAGCTTTCAGCCACACCCCACAACTCTTAAGTCTATACGGCCACTTTCAGGTAAATACTTAAGGTAGCGGTTACGCACTGGACTTAGTTCATTTTTGAAGTCTACATACCGTGGCCCGGCTAGGTGAGTTTTCACTGAAATATCACTAAACGATCTAGGGCGACTTTCCGCTGACCAAGGAAGCGGTCCGCTGGGACGTAGTTCATTTTTTAAAAAGTGTACCTGCCCCCCGTGGCCCTGCTAAGTGACTTTTCAGCTGCCGTGGCTTGCTTAGGTGACTTTTCACTGAAGATCTAGGGCGACGTTCCGCTGACCAAGGAAGATGTCCGCTCTGGACTTAGTTCATTTTTTAAAAGTCTACCTGCCGTGGCCCGAGAATGACTTTTCACTGCCGTGGGCCGGCCCTAGGGTGACTTTTCACTGAACGATCACAAAAGGATCTAGGCGACTTTCCGCTGACCAAGGAAGCGGTCCGCGCTGCACTTAGTTCATTTTTGAAAAGTCTACCTGCCGTGGCCCGCTATGTGACTTTTCACTGCCGTGGCCCGCTTAGGTGACTTTTCACTGAAAGACTACAAGATCTGTGCGACTTTCGCTGACCAAGGAAGCGGTCCGGCTCTGGACTAGTTCATTTTTGAAAAGTCACCTAGCGGAACTTAGTTTTTTTTCCACCCAAGTTCGCTTAGTAGATTCTAGAGTGATTTTCCAGCTGACCAATGAAGTGGTCCGCTACTGGAAATATCTCGCTGCCGTGGCCCGGCTCCGTGACTTTTCACCCAAGTGGGTTAATAATCTATAACGATTTACCCCTGACCAAGGCGCGGTCCGCTCTGGACTTAGTTCATTTTTGAAAAGTCTACCTGCCGGGCCGCAAGTGACTTTCAACTGCCGTAGCCCGGCTAGGTGACCTTTCACTGAAAGATCTAGGGCGACTTTCCGCTGACCAGGCAGCGGTCCGCTCTGGACTAGTTCATTTGCAAAGTCTACCTGCCGTGCCCGGCAGGTGACTTTTCACTGCCGTAGCCGGCTATAGACTTTTTACTGAAAAGATCACTAAAAAGTACTAGGGCGACTTTCCGCTCACCAGGAAGCCGTCCGTTCTGGACTCGTTCATTTTTGAAAAGTCTACCTGCCGGGCGCGCTGGCAAGGTGACTTTTCACTGCCGTAGCCGGCAGGTGACTTTTCACTGAAAGGGCTTATTTTTAGCAGAAATGTCATAAATTGGGCAAAATACATGGTTTCAACAAATCCTGTTTCCATGGCAATGGAACTTCTTTTTGGTTTCTTTTTTGGGTCAAATTGAAACTGACATTCTACAACACATGTACACCTCATTTTGCCCTTTTGTACAATTGGGTTCTTGCTTATATGGAAATTTCCCAAAAATACCAAAAAATCACTTTTTTAACCCAAATTGACCCTTTTCTCCTATTTGGTCATGTCTATACAAATTGTCTTTCAAATTATAGTTTAAATATGAAATGTGTATACCTTTAATTTGATACCATAATTAATTTCTAGGTTTTAAATGCCAATTTTATAGAAAAAACAGATTTGGGTTATTTTGCTTCAAAAAGCTCTGAATTGGGCAAAAGTGGATTTTGTAGAAAATCTGCACTAACACTTTCAGTCTCTACAACAGGGCAATCTGAAACTAGACATTTTTCTGAACAAAATGATATATCTCAAAGTTTTGTCGTTGGTTGTAAGTAAACTTTAAATTTAAGGCCTTTTGGCCATTTGCCGCTCAACCTAAAATGTTACCACACACACGCGACTCGGGAGTTGACTTTTAAACACACACGTAAGCTAAAAAGGCTGACTCCAGAGATTTCCGACATGTAATTTTTTGCGTGTAATTAATTAAAATATTCAACTATAACCAAATATTTGACTTAAATGCCTAATTCATAAGTTTGAGATGAAATCGCTTTTTTTGTTTTGGTGCCGTATACCTTATGTGGTGGTATAACGTGCCATAGGATACGATAGGCCTATGTACTCGTATAACAAAAATTCCGAATGAGAATTTTATAACATTGTGATTTTCTTTATGAATTACTTCAATTTGATTTTTTAATTGCTTTTTTTTAAATTATGGTTGCATCCAAGTTAAAGGTGTCTTATTCTTGGTGATTATATGTGTATCAGAACTTATATCTGCAGTAACACGTTTGATTTTGAAGATGGATCAAGCTTTCAGAATCTGATTTAGTTTTTCTGTAGCCATATATAAATAAATTATTATGTTAACGTGGGCAAATTCTTTTAGGACAGCTTGTATTATTTTCTACCAGGAAATCACGTTTTTTATGTTTTTCACCATCACCACCACCACCAATACAACTACTGAAGAAGAAGCAAATGAGACAACAATAAAGATAGCTAAGATAGCAAGGATGATCACTGCATGTATGCAGAATATGTCAAACGACCCTATCCAAAAATAACATCCAATTTGGCTACTAGTGAATACAAAACCTTTTTTTGGGAGGAGTCCATTTTTTGAAACTCAAATGAAAAAATATGAGAAAAATTCGAAATAAAGTGACGCTAATGGTGAATATTCCTCTAAACGATGCGAACTACTATGTCCCATACACTGAACCTATAGTAAGTCTGGTAAATATAGTAAAGTACAGAATACCCTTGCTCATACCTTTAGTTTTAACTTTCAAGATGTATTATTTTAAGATGCGTTTTTCTCACCGGTTTCTAGGAACTAATGTTTGTCACTCTAAAAAAAGAAATGATTTAATCTCCACGTTAAAAGTTATGTTAACTTATTATTGTTTCGAGCATACCCCCTACCCCAAATATTGGAAATTGAAAAGACAAAACTGACAGCGCGGTGAACCTTAATTTTGCACTTTTGTATTGTCGGGTTTGCTTGTCCAGTGTCAGTGTACTGACTGCCCTTGAACCATGATAGGCCTGGTCGTCGAGTTATTATGCCTGTCTTTGTTTAGTGTCACTAATCTTGTTTACGTACATTCTATTACGCGAAGGACAATAGCGAACACTATCGCACCCACTCGCACACATTACACCCACAAATACCTCCCAATCGTTTATCGTATGTTTGGAGTAGACTAGTCTATAATGGTCGTAACTCTTGAGGGTATACGAGCTGATAACCATCTAACAGTGTTTGGGAACAACGTAAAGCCGCAACTATGAAATCTTACTTGTGCTGAGCAGGAGTGCGACAAAACAACTTACGCATCACTTTGGGGACGAACCCCTGGTGGATCAGAAGTGCCCAACCTCCCGACGCCAACCTCCTCCAACTGGACAGTCTTACACACACTGTTAATCTCTTTATCTACTATAGAGCAAAGAAGACCATCCTACCTTGGCTGTCGTCGCAGTGTTATAAATATCCCATCCTGGAGATGAAATGTTGATACTCTCTACATGATTTCCTGAATTCTGAACCCGATGAAGAAGCGTCATCCAAGCCTTCAGATCTGACAAACTGCTTGGACGGGAACCGCCGTGAGCGCAGAAAGGAGACGGTCCAGGAATCGACTTCACCCACACCAGCAGGAAGGTCTGGATGACTATAAACCGCCTCACACCGCTCACCGGGCAGAATTTCCCAAACCATCGAATTTCCAGTAACTGCCCACTCATCGCTGAGCAACCCTCGCAAATGATCGTTGACCATTGACAAGGATCACGCTTTTTTCTCCTTTTAAAAAAGAGAATCACCAAACTTCGTTAGCCACTCGCGTGTACGGGTCCCCTTTCAACTCCTTCTCACTAGATTATCTTACCACTGCTACATCCAACAAAATGTGGAACGCCCCCAGGCTATGCAATGCGGCCCACAGTGTCTTGAATGGCTCCCAGGCCGACCTACCATCCTTACCCCAAAATCTGCAGGAGGGCTACTTCATCTCGTACTCTCCCACTCCCCACATCAATCAAGCCTGTCGAAACCCTAAGACCTACCCTAGAACCCCGCCCATATCACTACTGTTGTGTTTCCTTCAAACTCCTTGAGAGGATGCATCCTGGCCCGGCTGGAGCCCGTCGTCGAACCCCCATTTGCCTGACGAATAAGCAGGATTTCTCCGCGCCGGAGCACTGCCCACCAGATTGTAAAACTCACAAATGATTTTGATGAAAGCTTTGAAACCGTTCGTAAGGCAGGCGTCACCTTGGTGGACTTTACTGCAGCATACGACACCGTGTGGCACCAGGGCCTGACACTCAAGCTTCCTCATGTCCGATCCCGGATTGTCAACCGTGTACACTCCATATGTAACATGTTTGCAAACCGTAGCTTTATTCTCAATACCATTGATGGGCAATGTCGTCTGCGTCGTCTTAGGAACGAGTACCACAATGATCGGTGCTGTTCACTTGTATATCAACGCGAATTTACCTCAAACAACATCTAGCACAATGGCTACGCTGACGACTGCCCTTCTGCACTCGGACAGCAGCTGGGACAGAAGTAAGAAAGATACGCACTGCAGATATGCCCCTACTTGCAGCATATCTCAGACTCGGGAGACTGAAGCTGAGCGAAGCCAGACCACCGCTACTGCCCTTCAATCTCAACACCAAAGAGGCTCATCGCCAGCTTAAATCAACCTCACTGAGAGCCGCCTCTGCCATACAATCCTACACAACCTATATGGGGTGAAGTTCGACCGGCAGCTTACTTACCGGCAGCACCTCGAGTCCGTATGGCGCCAAGGTAATCTTCGAGGATACCCTCCTGTGCCGACTTGCTGGATCCCATGGGATGCCATCCCAACACGCTCATAGCAACCTACGCACCACCGCCTTGGCTCTGGTCTACAATCGCTCCTGAATATGCCGCCCCACCATGGTGCAACATCTTTCACACAAAGAAGCTGAAACGGTACTCAACGAGACCTTCACATCCATTACTGATTGCCTCCGTCCCACCTCCATCCTAGTTTCTTCCAGCTTGCTTTCAGGCATTGCACCTTGCAGTGCTTCGGAGAGAACCCACACGCACAACTAGTGAATAAGGCTCTGCTGGACACAAGCACCTCTGCATAAACTGTCAAATAATCACACCAGAGGTCCGTTCCCCAAAGCGAGTCGTAAATCTACGCCGATACTATGTCAGCCCTGATTGGACAATTGTCCAACGCACTGTGTAAATGGTATGAAAAAGTATGTAGGTAGGACATACGCATGAGTTAGTATAACACGTAGAGTACCCACAAGTTTGGGGAACGAGCCCAGCTAGGCAGACAGGACTGTGTTCTCGCCGCCGTTCTGTCGACACGCTGATAAACTCTCCAGCTCCCCATTCGATATCTTACAGACATGGAATACTTGCCTGGCTAGAGTACTTCAAGACAGACCAACTCACTATTAAACCTAAGACAGAAATACCAACTTGGCAGCAATCTCCAACGTAGTCAGGCTCACTATGTTCAAATATTTCCTATTTGTTGGCTTTTTATGAGATTTGCTATTCTTGCATTTTCTAACGTTTAAACTGTCACAGAAACAGGAAAATAAAGCACATAGAATGTAATTTCACCATCTAAACCTTATTTTGGAGAATGTACGATCTCAGATGCAACAAACAGTAAATAATGTGGCTGTGGCGGCCATCTTGAAATAAAAATGGCCGCCAAGAGAAGGTGTTTTTGCCATACCGTCTCAAAACGTAGTAGAGGACATGATTATGCGAGCTATACCCATGTTTTCAGGGTCCAGAATCCTGACGAACATAATAACACAGTGGACACTTAGGTGGGGAAGTCATCGTGAATTTAAAAAATGGCCCCCAGGGGAAAAATGCTGTGCCCACATTCCGGTATCTAGTACTAGTAAATTAATGATTTTAGTGTATATACCCCCAGGGCCAGGAAACCCAATAACATTTTAATAACAAGCAACAACGGATCAGTTGGACATGGCAGCCATCTAGAATTTGCCAATGGCTGCCAAGTAAAAGTGTTTTGCCTTGGTATGTGACATACATAGTAGTGAACCGAGGGGTCACCCTGCAAAAAATTCGAAGGTGAGAAGTTTAACACTTCCCTGGACCCATGGGAGCAATGAAGATTACACTTGGGAAAATCGATAGCTGCTTTATGCAAATTACATGATAATCTGTATTTCATATTTATTTTTATTATTGTGTTACTTCTTCTCGATAGTCCTGGCTCTTTTCATGGACGATTTTTGTGTAAAGCTGGGTCCCTCTCGATGTATATGAGTAGCGTAACTACAAATTCACAAATGCCAGGGTTTATGTGAATTTACCGCTGGCATTGTATGGGTCGTAAGTTTCACCACAAAAGCTCAAATTACACACGAAACGCCATACTGGCCGTTCACTGCATGCACGCCGTATCCCACATCCAGTAAAATTTCAATGTCTTCTGATTCGTCCTGCTCTCAATTTCACACATATCGGCAAACAAGTTGGTTGACTAGGTTCTCTGATTATTGTAGATTCGTAAAATATATTTCCAAGATTCCAAAATGTGAACTTTATACGAAACTGGAAACGTTTCTACCACCAGACTGCTCCATAAATTTCACACTTTTCTCACTGAGAAAGGATTACACGCGAGCCGAGGAATTGACTTATTATCAGTACGCCCCCCCGCGCATAGACTATAGACTTGATCCAAATATTGGACTTGGCACGATCAGTTTGAAGATTACCATATGGTGTCATTGTCTTTTGGGGTTTTGTGGGCATATTTTCCAAAGGTTAGCATATATATTATTTGAAACGAATGAAAAGAAGTTCGAAAAAATCTAGAAAAAAAATAAGTAGGAAAGTTCAGGGGTGCGTGCGGTATTTTTACTAAGGGGCAAAGTTACAACTCAGAATCAAAAACTTTGAAATGACTCGTTTTTTAGGCAAAATGAGTTCTGATTTTCAAGGTCACGTACAGCTTTTCCTGATATTAATGGAAATTCAATCTGGGTCACTTATAGCCCAGGTTCCCTGGCAAAGGTTAAAGGTTTAACAAGTTCCCATTTACAAAAATTACTTTAAAAAGGAAACATCCATGTCGGGATTTTGTTAACATGCTTTTCATGATGGGTCACTCACTACAGGGTCAGAATGAATTACCTTCAAAATGGCTTAAAAGCACCTACAACTGGTTTTGTTCTCTGGAAAACAGACTGTCTCGTTTATATTTGGTGGTCACTCATGTATGGAAATCTAAAGTTATTCAAGCATTTTTGTGCGCAAATTTCTGCACTTTTGGGTAAAGATTCTTTTATCCAAGAGAGTTCTGTAAAGTAGAAAACTGCAAGACTGAATACCATTTCATTTTTTGCTCTTAATTAAGCCATCTACACTGATTGTCATATAGTTGACGAGTGTTGAGTAAGAACACCTACAAATTGAAAATAATGCATGTAGTCATTTTGTAGTGTTTGAAAGACTATATTTTCTCCTTAGGCCACGAAAAAGAAATAACTATGTCTTACGGGCGGGTGGATGGGTTGTATGCTACCAGAGAGCTTTTGTGGTGCTTGGACAATCTCATGGGCAAAGATGCTCTTGAATACACTTGCATGGTGATATTGGCATGTGGGAATCGATCATGCTTGTCGGTTCATTCTGTTGCTTTCCCGTCGTACCATGCAGTGAGGTACAGTGCAGCAGTATTAAGTCCAGGCATGTTGAACTTTCTTTCCATAATCTTGATGGCCATACTTATGAGCCTGAGGACCTTGAGATGTTATGATTCTGTTGATTCTCAGTTGGCTTGTGTGACTGAGTATTCACAGAGAGTACACAGATGTTCAGAGCCTGTCGGCTCCAGTATCACTGAATTCTTGCTCGCTTTTAGCTAATGTCCCTAAAAAATCGAGCTTGTACTTCCTCGTCTTACTGCCCACGATCAAAGACATGCATGATGCTTGGAGTACTTTGGTTTCTTCAAGGATTGGTTTGGTTATGATGTGAATCGTTGATGACTCATCTGCTCTAGCTATTAGGATTGGTCTACAACACTTCTCCGAGCCTGGCTACTTTCTTCAAACACCACAAAACCGCATGCACATTTCACTTCAAAATGCTGACGACCATCGAGCACTTATCCCACAAAGGCCAGCTTCGCTTCCTTTTTTGATTTGTACTCTCCCGGCCGTTGTCTCCATATTTATTTCAGTCCCAATTTTGGGTCTGGATTTTGACATGTGTCTATCAGCCCCTTCCTAACACAAAACACACCACCAAAAAAAAAAACACCCAACCAAACCCCCCCCCCCCACTGTTCATTAGAAGAGGTCTTCTAGACTGGCAGCAATTGCTTTGTCCAATTGTCATCTATGTACTTGAAGATTTAAGGGGGCAACGAGGTGGCCTGGGTGACCACACTTTACAGAGTTTGTTATATGGAAAACCCATCAATGGGGACCTCTGGATAATGTAGTGGAGGGTCCATGCTGAAGTTAGCAGCTCCAGGTAGAAGTGTCTTTTCTACTTCCTGCAAGTCTTCTAAAAACTTTTCGAATCCTGGAAGCTTTTCGTCATTTACAGATGCTGATAAGATTCTATACTGGTCACAAGATTAAAAATCAGTGTCACTCTAAGGCCAGGCATTTTGCTGAGAGTACTACACGATTTCCCCTTTGTATGAACTCATTCAGTTTTTCGCTATATGTCGAGTCTGGGGGGTTGATGTCATTATGTTTACAGACAAAGCTACAACTCTTCTCTGACTACAGGGCTCCCCTTTTTCCCACCACAAAGTTATCAACAATGTTGTTTTTACTGGTTAAGGCGGAGGTTTTGTGGCCTGTGAAGCATCTAAAATGGGACCTTTAGACCTTCATGATTCTTAGGGATAGCCTGACTTGTAGAAGGTTCACTTTCTACACATACTGACACCCCACTGTGGAAATGGTCAATGAAGGCATGTAAGTTACGTATTAGGACAGTTTGGGTGCAGCCATTTTAAGTTGCCTCTTCCAGCATGCGCATAAGCGTTCTGGTGATGCAGTTTGATACATCATCTATGATGTTATCACAAGTAGGGCAAATGGCCCAAATGCATGTATATTGTTAACGTCATGCATTAAACACAAAAGTGTGTGCGCACGGTACTGTCTCAATGGTTGTCAAGTATCCCTTGCAAATTTGGCCAAGTCACCTCTCTGTTGCAATGGATGCCTCTAAATTTACTACAAGGCTGCTAGGGAATCTGCTGAGAATTTCAGATTCTTGCAGCAATTCTTCAAGGGATGAGTACTGAAGATCTAATTTTGATCTCTTTGATGACGACAGTGAATTAGTTTCAATTTCTGAATGTTTTCTTTTCATGGCACGTCTCTTACCACCAGTCAATTTGTCTACACATGATTCTAGAGGGCCAACATTGTGAAGACTGGCTGTTGTGTGACCAGATCTGAATTTCTTTGTATGTGCTTTTGAAAAGAGTTTACGCGGGGAAACTTCAGTGGTACGAGCGTATGAATGGTGCTCAGATGGTGCTGAGGCAGATGAAATACATGTGTTGCTTGCCTTGGGAATACGCTTACCTCCCCTCTTTTTCTTTTGCTTTCGGAACCCCCCTCTTCCTAACTTACTGCAGGTAAAACAGTTCTTGTCACTGTGTGGTTTCCACTCAACAGGCAAGTTTTGAAATTCAGAACTTCTGCCTTCCTCAGTTGATATTTGGGCATGGTATATCATTGTCTTGTGACAGTTGGAGCAAAAGTGATTGGGATGGACATCTTCTTTGTCATGTGTTACATCAATGTTGAAAATTCTCAACAACAAGGTGCTGTAGAGCTGGCCTGATGATGGGTCGGTTTCATTTGCTAAGAACAATTTCTCTTTCGAAGAGAATCCACATCGTCGACAAATTTTGCCAAGAGCAGCCATATGCCTCTCCATTCCGGCCATGTTTTCACCGTTAACGCTGTAACAAAATTTGAATAGAAATAAATAAGACGTGTAGCATTCATTTCCCCCTATATAGACAGCGTACACTTACTTGGGGGTTTCTGTAAATCTTTTGAATGTTTATGGTTCTCAAAAACATTTGCACATTGTAAATAATCAAATAACTCAATTATCGCTATGACTTATGATTTTACATTGTTAAATTGTTGATAATGTAACATGGTTCTGTATTTATTAGCAATTGGTTATTGTTGTTAATGTATTAATTTCAGTCGTAACAGTAATACTAGATGTGGAATCGAACCACAGAGACATTGTCTCCACCATGTCTAGTAGATGTTGTTAATTTGATGAAAAAATACATTAATAACATTCCAATTGCAATGAGTACTTCAACATGTTACAAAATCATTTTTAATGTTATCATTATTTATATTATGATTAATATAGAAATTACTAAAAAATGTAATTGTTATCATTATTTATATAATGATTAATATAGAAATTACTAAAAATGGAAATTATGTTATCATTATTTATATTATGATTAATATAGAAATGACTAAAAATGGAAAGAAAAAAGTAATACTTACATGTACCATTGCTGGAGTAGAGAATCATAATTGCCAGACGATGAGGGAACCTGCGTAGCTAATTTCATTTCCCGCAGTGGTCAAAAGCATTCATTCAATGCAGAATAACACATCGTTTTCCGAGAAGCGCAGTAAAGAATATCGCGGCGTTTCCAAGAAGCGCAATTCTCAGGTCAAATAGAATACTTTACAATTTTTTTTTTCAAGAACACAAACAGTTTTGGGTGATATACATATTTTTATTTATAATTAAGGCACAGAACGCTTACATGTACATCAATATTTATACTCATGTGTTAAACCAATGGCAACCTCAGAACTGGAGAATAATGTTCCTGTTAACTGATTAGGGCCTGCACTCTCTCACTAATAATTTTGACATAAAAAAGATGTAGAAAAACACCAAATTCAAGACAACATACAACTTAAAACTAGCATAAACAAATCAATGTAATCAGCCAAACCTGCACCTCCAAGTCATTGATACTGATGAGGATTGAAGTGTACCTTTAAATAACAGGCACTGACTTTTAAAATAAGGTGGTCCTCGGTAAAAAGCTCCCCTTGTCATATCAGGGGGAGCTTTAAGGGGAGCTTTTCATGGCATATACATGTACCAGTGCTAACCATGGATAGAGCAGATTCCCAAGGGGAGCTTTTAATCCCCCTCCTACAAAGTGCTTAATGAGAGCTATTGGGGAGCTCTCACTCTCCTTAAAAGTCAGTCCCTGAAATAATTAATGAGAAAAAAAAAAGATGAGATGAGATAAGATGAGATGAGATGAGAGAAAAAAAAGCCACTTAATTGTAATAAAACAGTAACTATTGTTTGTGGATGTATTTTTGAAAGCTTTCTCAAAGTCAGAAGTGTAGACACGGTCCATCACTATCTTGAAAATATCAGGGGTGTGAAAGGCCATGGACAAAAAAACGAGGAAAAGGGGAAAAAGAGGGAGAAAAGAGTAAAAATGCCAAAAACAGGCTGAAAGTCAAAGAAAAAGCTAAAATTTTGGTCTTGCCTTGGTGTAAGATATTCATGAGTTACATGTAGACTAGAGTAAAGACTCTTTTACGGAATAAAGCTGTACAACCCTAGAAGATTTCATGCTAAGCTAATTTCATGAGGTCTTACATAGAGGATGAACCAAAATGTTGGCACTAACAAAATTTCAAAAACGAGGAAATCCTCTTAAACAAGGAAATTTCACACCCCTGAAATAAACGCTCCCATCAAAGTCTATGTGACCGCTATCGTTTATGCATTCAAGAATTACATCTACAAACAATAGTGAGTTCATGTATCAATTCCAACTTACCCGAAAGCTGGTGTGTGAAAATTGTACAGCTAGCTATACAGGTGCAGATCGATGTGTGGTGAAGTGAAGACTGCAAGGGATGTAATGCAAGCTACATGTAGAACAAAAGATAGTAAAAAAACATGCTTAGTCATAATTTATAAATTGTGTTGTAAATAAGTATCGAGATGAAAATCAGTTATAATTTTCATTTTGATAGAAAACTGTTCTAAATCTGACACTGTACAATTCCATTCAGGGTGCCAAATTGAGCAGACATGAATGGTATGTCACTTACATGTAGATGGTTAGCATATATGGGTACAATGTTGAACAGGATTTTTCGATGGTTGTCTCTCTTTTCTTTCTGTAGGTCATGAAAGATATTAATCTCATTGAAACTCAATTCTTAGTATAATTCAATATAGGACATGTACATTGACTCAATTTACATTTAAGTAAACCATTCGCCATTGCATTAATATATGGGCTGGGACTTTCGGGCGGGTCCATGCTGAAGTTAGCAGATCCAGGTGAAGTGTCTTTTCTACTTCCTGCAAGTCTTCTAAACTTTTGAATCCTCCTGGAAAGCCTTTTGGGCGGTCATTTACAGATGCTGATAAGATTCTATACTGGTCACAAGAGACAAAATCGTGTCACTCTAAGGCCAGCATTTTTTGATGAGGTCCTACACGATATTCCCTTTGTATAACTCCTTCGTTTTTCTGCTAATGTCGAGTCTGGGGGTTGAGGTCCATTATGTTTACAGACAAAGATACAACTACTTCCTCGTTATACTACAGGGCTCCCTTTTTCCACCACAAGTTATCAACAAGTGTTTTTAATGGTTTTAAGGCCGGAGGTTTGTTGGCGTGAAGATCTAAATGGGACCTTTAGAACCTTCCGGATTCTAGGGATCGCTTGACTTGTTAGAAGGTTCACTTCTTACACCATACTGACACACTTGGAATGGTCATGAACGGCATTGTATTTACTATTTAAGACAGTTTGTGTTGTTGCAAGCATTTTAGTTGCACTCTTTCAGCATGCGCATAAGCTCTGTGTGCAGGGTTTGATACCTCACTATGCGGTTATCAAAAGGAGGGCAAATTGGCCCAAATGCATGTATATATGTTAACAGTCATGCATTTAACACAAAAGTTGTGTGCGCACGGTACTGAGTTCTCACATGGTTGTCAAGGCTTCCCTTCAAATTGGAAAGTCACCTCTTATGGTTTTGCAATGGATGCTCTAATTACTACAAGGCTGCTAGAATCTGCTGAGCATTTCAGATTCTGCAGCAATTCTTCAAAGGGATGAGTACTGAGATCTAATTTTGAATTCATTTGACCGACGACACGTGAATTAATTTCAATTTCTGAATGTTTTTTCATAAGGCCACGTCTCGTACCACCAGTAAATTGTCTACACCAGATTCTAGAGGGCCAAGTTGTGAGGACTGACTGTGCGTGACAGATCTGAATTTCTTTGTATGTGCTTTGAAAAGATTTCCGCGGGGGAAACTTCAGTGTGCAGAGCGTATGAATGGGTGCTAAGATGGTGCTAAGAGATGAAATACATGCGTGTTGATTGGCTTGGGAGTACGCTTACCTCCCCCCCTATTCTGCTTTCGGAAACCCCATATCCCTAACTTACTGAGGTAAAACAGTTCTTGTTCACTGTGTGGTTTCCATCAAAGGAAATTTTGAAATCAGACTTATGCTTCCTCAGTATATTTGGGGCTGTATATCATGTCTTGTGACAGTTAGAGAAAAGTGATGGGGATGGCCATCTCTTTGATCATGTGTTACATCAATGTTGAAAATTTTAAAACGGGTGCGCTGGAGATCCTGGCCTGATCCTGATGAGGGGTGCGGTTTATTGCTAAGAACTTTTCTCCTTCGAAGAGTTACCCACCTCGTCGACACATTTTCCCAAGAGCAGCCATGCCTCTCCATTCCGGCCATTGTTTTACCAGCTAAACGCTTGTAACAAAATTTCAATAGAGAAATAAATAAGACGTAGCATTCATTTCCCCATCATATAGACGCGTAAACTTACTTGGGGGTTTCGGTATGGTTCTCAAAAAAGTTTTGCACATGTAAATAATCAAATAACTCAATTATCGCTATGACTTATGATTTTACATTGTTAAAATGTTGATAATGTAACATGGTTCTGTATTTATTAGCAATTGGTTATGTGTTAATGCATGATTAAGTTGTAACAGTAATACTAGATGTGAAATCGAACCCACAGAGACATTAGATACTCTGTAGTCCCATGTTTGTTTTTTTATTTTACTTTTTAAGACATATTTTAAAACTTTCTATTTTTTTTACTTAATTTTTCCCCATTAGGCCTATCGCAAAGAGAAATGATAAAAAATGCGGCGGGTAGGCGCGCGTAACGATATACTTCGCCGGTTGAGAATTGAACGTTATCATGCAGGTCATTTGAGGGCGCGCGATAACTACTCCCGTTAATTTCACTTCACCATACGGGCGCATACTAGACAATTGGGACTACTGACTTTCACTTTGGGTCGAGATTTATAACGTGGGTTTCTTTGGCGAGTTCCGTCCAAAACTTGGCGGACACTAATTATAAGTATGTGTCATCGTTTTGAACCAAAGGCCAATGGCTAACAAGGATTGGCGGGGCTTGTTAATCTGGGGCGGGTTATCTCTGTAATCGATATTCATGAGCCTCGTGTCCCGCGTTGGCTATGCACACACAATAAGCGTAGGCCAAGCATTTGACAGTTGTTGAAATAGAAATCCCAACATAAATTTTATGAGAAGAGGCAAATTAATATGATCGGTATTCATCTGAATAAGTAAAATTCATTGTTATTTGTGCGAGATTAGAACTTTCTCGTACTTGGTAATAAGTGCAGCAATCGTGAATTAATCACAAGCAAGTGTGATCAAAAATGGCCGTAAAAACGGGCCGCTGCGCGCAATTCAGGCATGGAATAATATTTATTGATTGACGCATTGCATGGTTTTCATGATGTCATGTTTGGGCTGAATCGCTTTACGATGATTGGTTGTCGGGGGAAATGGGGTTACTGTCAGGAAACCGGACATGTTACGGCATCCTGTAAATTTTTTCGGGATCAATTTGAACATTATCAGCAGATTACGTAAGTTTAAGCCTTTATGTCATTTTGAACATTTAAATAGATTATTTTCTCTCGCACTTTTTTGCACTTAGAGGAATTGTTGGTACCATAACATAGCAAGGTTATTTTTTACATTTAGAGCTTATTAACCATGAAGCGAAATGGACTTTTTAGAACCTCACCCTCAAAAAACACAACGCAATGTGCTTCCACGGCAGCGTACGCGTGTACCCTCTGCCTGTCATGATTCACGCCCGTTGGCTCTGACAACCACAGATATACAACGTGTGCGTATCCCACGTATCTTGCGGCATAGTACCCATACTACTACTACAGCGGAAAACAGTCACAAACTTCACAGATTCAGTCACAAACTCCACCGATTTAGTGCACTGATTCCATTCGAAAATCCCCAAAATTCCAATCATGTTGCATGCAATTAGGTACATTTTGGCATGGCAATTAGCACATTTGAAGCCGATAGATCATTTTCAAAAATTGAAGGACTCATTTTCCCGATAGTTAAGGTAGATAAACTTGCACGTACTTTAAAATAAAATCACAAAATGTAGTGAATTTCGTGGTAAAATATACAAACTGAATGTTTTTATCGCGAAGTGGAATTTCATTCACAAAGATCTGAAATTTATTGTCAATTAAAAAAAAAAATATTTTCATCCGATTCTACGCATCCCTTCAACAATTTTGACGATCCTATTCATTGTGATTGGTCAAGTTTTCGCTAATATCTGATGATTGACAGATCTTACCATTCGAATCCACAGAGTGCAGATTACCTGACCGCAAGCTGAAAGTAAATAGTCGATTTTTTTTTTCCGATGGGAAGTGGTCACTGAACTTTCGTGATCACAACCTTACACTTTTAAAAAAATTTTCCGGTAAATTTGGAATTTATTGGCATCAGTATTTTCCAGACATTTTTGTAAGGTAAATTTACTAAATTGTCTGTCAATTAACGAACTTTGAAAGTAATTTTCACGATTTGTCTCATATTATGAAAAAAAATGTGTATTTTAATAGAATGTTTTCCGTATTTAAAATTACGGAACCAAAAAAAAAGTCCGGAAATATTGCTGCCAGAAATTTTTGAAATATTTCCGTAAATTACATTTTTTATGTTTTTTGTTTTTTTATTTTTATTGTTTTCTAAACAGAAATTTACGGAAAATCTGTTTTCTTAATTTACGGAAATTTTAACCGTGTAGGGCGGGATCAGAAAGTGAGCCATCTATTGAATTATTAAATAATTCCGCATAAACGGCCGGTATGTGGAAACAGTGCCGTCTCTACATGAATGTCCCTTAGCGTATCTTTTGTGGTATAATGCCATTGACATAGGGAGCTAAGCTTAATTAATCTGGTTACGGCGTGAATTGCGTCCATATTAAATAGAAGAAAGATAATAATAATAATATATAGATAATATGATATACTGGTTAAATAGATGGGACCGCACCAAAAATAAATTTTAAAAAATGCAAAACTCGACTATGGCATAGTCTACGAGACATTGTCTCCACCATTTCTAGTAGATGTTGTGGGGATAATTGCTGAAAACCATACTTATCACGTTCCAAATGCAATAAGGTTACTCATTTTGACTGTTATCTTATTATATTATGATTAATAGATAAATTTACTAAATGGAAATGTTATCATATTTTATATAAAAAACCAAAATGAAATATCAAAGACTTAAAAAATGAAATATTTTATTTATATTATGATTAATAATAAAATTAATAAAAATGAAATGTTTTATCATCTATTTATATTATGATTCTATATACTTAACTAAATGGAATGTTCTCATTATTTAATTATGATTTATATAGAATTACTAAAAATGGAAAGAAAAAAGTTAATACTACTTTTACATGTACCTAATTGCTGGAATAGAGAATCATATTGCCAGACATGAGGGAACAGTGCGTAGCTAATTTTTCATTTCCCCCCGCATGGTCAACAGCATTCATTCAATGCGAAAAAACACATCGTTTTCCGAGAAGCGCAGTAAAGAAGATATCGTGGCGTTTCCAAGAAGCGCAATTAAATAGTTCCAGATCAAATGAAATACTTGACATTTTTTTCAAGAACCCAACTTTTTGGGGTGATATACATATTTTTATTTATAATTAGGCACATTTCAGAATGCTTACACAATATTTATGCTCATTGTTAACCAATGGCAACCTCAGAACTGGAGAATACGTTAATTTACTGATTAGGCCTGCACTCTCTCACTAATAATTTTGACATAACAAGTGTAGAAAACACCAAAGTCAAGACCAATTTACCTTAAACATCATAAACCAACAATGTATCAGCGCTGAAACCGCACCTCCAAATGCATTGTACTGGATGTAGTGATGGAAGGGTGTAGGCCTTTAGAATAAACGGCACTGTACTTTAAAATAAGGTGGGTGGCTCGTTAGGAAGCTCCCCTGGTTCATGTCAGGGGGAGCTTTAAGGGGGCTTTTCATGGATAGTACGGTGGCTGGGGGGGGGTTGGTGTAACCATGGAGGGTGGGTAGAGCAGATGCCCCAAGGGAGCCTTAATCCCTGCTCCTACAAAGTTGCTTAATGATAGCTATAGGTGAAGCTCTCACTCTCCTTAAAAGTCAGTCCCTGAACATAATTGTTGAGAAAATAAAGATGAGAGAAAAAAAAAAAACCACTTAATTGTATAAAACAGTAACCATTGTTTGTGGATGTATTTTTGAAACCTTTTTCAAAGTCGCAGTGTAGACACGGTCCGTCACTAATCTTGAAAATATGGATGTGAAAGACCATGGACAAAAAAAAACCGGAAAAGGGGAAAAAGAGGGGGGGGGGAAGAGTAAAAATGCCAAAAACCAGCTGAAGGTCAAAGAAAAAGCTAAAAGTGTTGGCACTAACAAATTTCAAAAACGAGGAAATCCTCTTAAACAAGGAATTTCACACCCTGAAAATTATACGCTCCCATCAAAGTCTATGTGACCGCTATCGTTTATGCATGTCAAGAATTAAATCTAAAACAATAGTGCGTTCATGTATCAATTCTAACTTACCCGAAGAGCTGGTGTGTGGAAATTGTACAGCTAGCTATACAGGTGGCAGATCGATGATGGTGAAGTGAAGACTGCAAGGGATGTAATGCAAGCTACATGTAGAACAAAAGATAGTAAAAAAACATGCTTAGTCATAATTTATAAATTGTGTTGTAAATAAGTATCGAGATGAAAATCAGTTATAATTTTCATTTTGATAGAAAACTGTTCTAAAGCTGACACTGTAACAATTCAGTCAGAATTCAGGCCCGTAGCCAGAATTTTATTTGGGGGGGTGGGGGCGTGACGGGTGCGGATTTGCCAGAACTGGACCTTTTGTCCCCCGTACCAAACAAAGCAATTCTTTCTTTTCGGGCTCGCTGCGCGCGCCTGGTCTGCCCTCTTTTTTCACACACCGTCGCGCCAATTTCTGAAGACGGGATTTTGGGGGGTGGGGTGAAGGCAAGATTATTAACCGCTGATATCCATCTATACCAATGCTGCACAAGCCTTGAAACCACATAATTTAACAGCGGCAAACTTTCACACACATGTAAACAAACATACAAAGCGGACCTTCTCAATCATAAAGCGGACCTTCACCAAATCATAAAGCGGACCTTCAACGATATCATAAAGCGGACCTTCAAACTCATAAAGGCTGACCTTCACATCATAAAGCGGACCTTCACATCATAAAGCGGACCTTTGTCCCATTGGGGGGGGGGGGGGGGTGCTTCGCACCCACCGCCCCCCCCCCCGATCACGGCCCTGGTACAAGTCCATTCAAATTGAAAGCAGACATTATGGGTATGTCACCTACATGTTAGATGGTTAGCATATAGGTAAATGTTGAAATAGGATTTTTCGATGTTTGTCTCCTCTTTTCTTTCTGTAGGTCATGAAAGATATTAATCTCATTGAAACTCAATTCTTAGTATAATTCAATATAGGACATGTACATTGACTCAATTTACATTTAAGTAAACCATTCGCCATTGCATTAATATATGGGCTGGGACTTCGGGCGGGTACCTCAATGCCCGCCCGACCTTGAATTACCCGGGTGTGAATTCCAGTTACGATTACCCAAATGTCAAGTTTTAAACGATAAAATCTTTTAATTTTGACAGGGTTGGCGAGCGTATTTCCAGGGTATTTTTCGGGATACTCGCAAAGACCAGTGCAATCCAGGTCTATGTGAAACCTCGTGTAAAATCATGACCAACAATACATCGCTGCTAATCTCACTCTACGCAGGAATAAAGAAATAATTCGTACTATTACATATTAACTATCATGTTTAAATAGAAAATAATTAAAAATATGAACCAGGCGTTTTAAAACCATTTGCAAATTTCACACCTTTTTGACTATGTAACACTTCCACTTGCACCACAAGTCGATACTTTTACGGCCGCGCAATGATTTCCCATAGCCGGAAATGTTAATGAGTAATGGCCTCGGTCATTTGTGTAAAAGCGTGTAAAGAACAAAAAAACATTTGACGTTCCTTCTTCTTCTATGTGGATTGAAAGGAAGTGGAAAGGTTACTCAATATTCAATTTCCTTCCGTTCCTTGGTGGCCCGCTAATCTCCAGGATGCTGCTGTGGAATTGAAACAGAAGCGCTTAGCAATGGCTGATCTTCAATGGCTAAACTCACAAAAATATGGGCTGATAGAGGAATCACAAAGGCAACAAAAACTCACTTGGTTTGTGCACTCATCTTCCAGTTGCAACCTAGGTGTTGAATCCGGACAGGATTCGAAAATAACCCAGGGCACCATTGCAATGGGTTGCATGTAAACTTTCTCTCTGTGCAATTAAATCTGTCAATCATAAAAATATACAAGCTAGGGCTTATTTCACAGAAAGTAAGTGAAGGCAGAAATGATAAAATTTGTCTCAAAACAGAAGTGTTATACATATTATATAGATGAGGTTTGCTTAACTGTCCAATGTTGATGTACTTACAAAATTGCATCTCAAAGGCAGATGCAAGAAATCCAAAAAAATACAACACTAATAAAACTGACGGTCCCTAACTTCATTAAATTGACGTTGGAAACACTATGATCCTTCGCCCTCTTAAAAAGACCTTTGGCGCCCAAAATCAACCGATTGAGCTGATATTAGAGGGGCTGGACATGGGCGGGGACTCAACCATTGGAGTCAGGTAAAGGCAAAACCTCATCTATACTAATTATGTAAAACACTGCTGTTTTTGAGAAATAGTATACGATGAGTGCTTCCCTTAACTTTTTCCAATTGTTGATGTATTACAAATTTGCATCAAACATCCATACTGGCACAGACCCAGTGGACGGAGGGTAACAATGAGCAGTGAATCATCTTGCCATAGATGTTTCAAGGACCGAACAGTTTAACGTGAAAATTCCCGATCCCGAACGAATGAAAGTTACACACAAAAAAAAGTCGATTCGAGTTCGCGATTTACAACCGAATATAAGTGACATACGTACAAACACAACACCTAAGTTAGCTTACCGCTTACCGGTTCTAACCGATTAGCTTAAAATCTAGTGTTTGCTGGATTTTAGCTGGCGTAATTACTAAGAATGATCCATCAAAAATGGCGCTAGTCTTTTTCCCTACTTGAAATGTCCCGTAAATAAGATTGAGGGAAAAAGTCGTCGCAGGTCTACCAAGAAACGGCCGGGAAACACAATTTCCTTGAGCGAAACACCACGTGCGAAAGCTGTTGAGCTCCAAGCGACCGTGTAGAATGGAGCAATCACGTGACCGCCCTCTGCAACGGCGTTCGATTTTCAATACAGAGACCAATAAATCGCGCCAGAGTGACCTTAGCTGCCGAATTGGCGGTTGTTTCTTTGCAATAGTAGCGCAACCGGGCGCGCAACGACAAAGTACACGATCCTCCAGGGACAGACGATCCCATGCTCATCTCAGGGAGAAAAATCGGGTTGGCGATATAAGGATGGGCGTTCGTTTCTTTGGGCCCGGAAAACCAGGCTTAAAAATTACAGGGTAGGCGCCAGTCCCGCGGCCAGAACCAGTCACACGCCAGGGACAGTGCGTGAAAGTCTATGAGCAGCGGCGCCCTGAAATGTCCATGGCAATAAGAAATAGAACTTCAGAGAGATTCTCTCTCAAAAGTCGCATTTTTATCGGCTCAAACGGAGGCTTTGAAAATATTCCAATACCAGATTGAGATTTCCAATAGGGCAATCTACGCACGGAGACGAGAAATTGTACTTCCATCAGGGTTGGCGTATTCGAGTCATTGTCTTTAAGGACGAGGTCCCCCCTGGAGAACTTCGTGAATCGCTTGAATTGCGGACCGGTAACTCCAGACTGTAACAGCTAATCCAGAATTGAACCTGTCCGCAAGGAATTAAGTCAGCAATGGCCGCTATAGGGGCGCGAGTGGGAGGGACCAATTATCTCACTGCCACCACCGGTAGTAGGAACCCAGACGCCCAGAGTAAAAATTTGAGTTGTTGAGTTTTCTTCTACACGGGGGGGGGCGGCAAGCCATTGCAGGACCTCGTCGAAATACATCGCCTTTCAAAAGCGTTTTCCTGAGCAGCGGGCCACACAGTCAAAACGACAAGGTGTTCGAGAAGTGGTGGACTGTCTCCCCCACCTGGCACCCGGATTATATCCGGTATCGGGCCGAAACCACAGATGTTGTGGCCAGAACTGCGCGATAGAAGGATGTCGCACCCAGTTTCGGGTTCGATCTTCCTAGATTATGGAGGGATCGATATGGCGGGAAAACGTATTGTGTTTCATGCCCTCCCAGCTTATCAACAGAGCGTCTATCGCAAACGCTCCGTCGTCCTCGGCGGGAGAATAAACCGGAAGATCGGTTGGACGCTCGAAGGGAACAGGTCGAGTGACCCGATGAAAAACAACCTGTGAAAAACACCGTCTGAACTACCTGAGGAGACAGAGACCCATTCTGACGGTCCTGTCCCGCGACCCCTGCCCCATGAGAGGCTGTCCGCTAGGACGTTCGATGTCCCGGTGATGTGGATCGTTCTGAGCAAGATGGCTACGGCTGCGACCAACCACTCGATAAGTTGAGGGTGTTAAGCAAAAGGCAAGGGGGAGCTGTTCCGCCCTGTTGTTGACATAGCCACGAACCGTGGAGTTGTCCGACTGGATTGTGACTTGCAGCCCATCAAAAAAGTTGTTCGAAACTCTGAAGAGCACGGAACACCGCCCAGAGCTCGGCGCATGTTGAATGTTGATATGTCGACTTCGTCTCGGGGACCACTCGCCAAGACCCCGAAGGTTCCCAAGTGAGGATCCCCAGCCCTCCTTCAAGGCGTCCGTCGTCAAGACGGTGCACCGAAGGACGAGCTGGAAAATCCATCCCCACCTCGAGGTTGGAACGGTGCTTCCACAAAGCGAGATTGTTCCCTGATAAGCTGAGTCATCGGAACAGAGTGAGACAGAGGGTGAAGGAGGCTGAAATGTGCTAGAGAGGAGTTGTATCGCTCGCTATGGAACGGCAATACGGAACTAGGCCCTACTAGGCTGGCCATTAAACCCAACACCTTGAGCCATGCGCTTGCCGGCGCGTATAGAAACACTCGCTCGAACGAGTGACACACTGCAGGGTGTTCAACACACCCGCCTCTGGTGATGGAGAAAAGCCAGCCCGTGGAACCAGATTAAAACTTCGCATCCATGAACTGCACAAACGGAGTTTGAGAAAGGAACAAAAGTGGACTTCTTGTGGATTGACAATGAAGCCCAGGCGGGATACCGTGGTCTACCACCAAAGCATTATCCCGTTAGCAGAATCTTGAGTAGTGACTGATCAGCCAATCTCGAAGTACTACTGATATGTTCACTCCCGTCGTCGGAGGTACGCTCCCCCCGGATAAAGAGGCGGGTAAAAACCCGGGGAGCCGGTTGAAACGCCGAAGGGCATGCATTGAAACTGCTATGCCTGCACCCGAAAAACGGAGCCATTTGCGATCGGAAGAAGCTATGGGAACGTGCAGGTGAAGCGTCCTTCAAGGTCGAGAGAAGTTGCCCATTTTGCGTCCTGACTAGGGAAACATCTTGAGGACAGAGGCTAGAGTCTCCATACGAAATATCTTCGGCAGATGAACACGGGTTAAGCGGCTTGAGATTCAGTATTGGAGCCAACTCCGTCGTCTTCGGTGGCTTAGGAAAGAAGACCCGACCAACAAACCCCCTTGAAAGGGGATAGACCGGGATTACTGTCTCTTTCCTCAGGAGCTCCTAAAACTCGGCAAGAAGGACCTGTCTCTGAATTGGACACAGCGGTAACACCGTGTCCCTTGGAGAGGGAGAGATGGGGCGGAGCTGTGAATTCTTAGTCGGTACCCCGACGAAACCGCGCTATGAACCCACTCGCCCGGGGAATACTTGTCCACACCCGGCGTACTTCATCATGCGGCCGCCCACTGGCGGTATGACCACCAGTGGCTGATCCAAAGACGGACAAGGTCGTGGACACGCGGTCGCCGCAACTCAGGTTGACTTCGGCTTCTGCGAGTTTGGGCGCACAAACAAACCTCTCTAAAGAAGATGTAGTGACAAGTCACCGACGGCTAGTCACCGATGGCAATTCTAGCATGTGTAGTACATTCGGGGGACTGGACGGCCGAATGAAGCAAAATGTGTGAACATTGTTACGATGTCATGCAAACCATGCTTGCACCGCGCCCCAAAACACGGTTCGCGCATGCATAATTATGACAGCAATCAAGTACTCCCATGAATTTCACAGTTCAAACTTGGTCCCACTGCCGGAAAATAGCCATGATATTGCCTTGTCACCTTATTAAACTTAATGTAACCTTGCCATGATGAAACCTGTGGGTTAGGAATGATCTAAGTAATACCCGACACACATATACATATCATTAGTCAAATTATATCGCGATAATCTACGATATTTAGGAGTACTTTGTCAACCCTCAATTCCGGATTGACTCATGGCGCAACGCTACAACATAAAAAAAAACAAACCACCAACATTTAACAACGGAAGTATTATTAAATTTGTTTCAGCTTCCGATAGCCGAGACCATTACCGGATTTTCCCATATCTGGCATATAATTTTGACCACAGTGCGGTTTAAAAAAGGCTCTCGAACGTCATCAACACAGGTTGCAGAATTTCCAAGATCTCCCCAAGCTGAATCACAAAGGGCAAGTGTGGTATGGTGGATTGAGCAGCTCGTCCCGCACTTAAAAAGTGTGGGGTTCGAGTCCCACTGCGGCCAACGTGTAGTGCCCTTGAGTAAGGCGCTGTCCTCAATTACTCCTCTCCACCCAGGGTATAAATGGGTACCAGTGTTAATTCCATATGGGAAGTAAACAGACAGCTGTGCGGGAGGGAGTGGCGAACCCCCCCCCCCCCCCACAGCAAAAATAATACGGAGGAGTATGGCCTAAACGATAGGATAGAGAGATGGGCACTTCCGCGCACGAGCTTGCTCGACAAGTTACTAGTTTCACAAATATGACGTCACCATTCGTAATGAGCGTAATGAGCGGCGCTCATCATTTGTAAAATGTATTGGAAGAAGTGTGTACGTGGGCGATTGCCCTCGACCGGATGGCCAGAAGTCGCCAGTCTCTCAAAACCTGGCCCTGAACAGCAGGACGGGGTGAAGCAGGCTTGGTGGTGATTCCTGAGACGGAAGAAGTGGCAGGAGGTTTGGAAGGATTAGGCTTGTCCTTCTGTCCTTCTTGCGCTTCTTCATGCTCTTCCCCTTCGAAGACAGCGCTGCTGTTTATCGGAGAAGGCTTGCTCGCTGGCCTGGTAGCAGTACCTGACTGAACCACAGAGCGAAGGCACCACCAAAGAGATGAGTTGGGCCGCGGGAGTCTTCACAAGATCCGCACTAAAGGACCTTGTTGAAGGCTGTACGTAAAAAATGGGGAAATATTTCCACGCCGCAAAGACACCAGTCTCATCGCATGCGACATCGAACCACTGACAATGCTGGATGACAGCACCACCAAAAGTTCGGTCGCACGCGGGCTGGGTGATCCACCGCTAAGCCCCTTGTCCCTCAAGAGCCCATCAAATAGTTTGAGATGACAGAGTACACATGAGCCAGGCGAATGGACTCGCGAACGCGACTACCATAGCCTTAGCTTATCTTCCCAGAAGGGAGAGTACGCCGGAGGCGATGACTTACCAGCTGTATGAGCGGGTGGCCGTCGGGGGATCAGAGAGGG
This sequence comes from Ophioderma brevispina, assembly GCA_023653785.1. Lineage (NCBI taxonomy): Eukaryota > Metazoa > Echinodermata > Ophiuroidea > Amphilepidida > Ophiodermatidae > Ophioderma > Ophioderma brevispina. The sequence continues at coordinate 35,848 of JAMKCH010016273.1, forward strand.
ACCGAAGCAGACGTGTAGGCCGCCTCAGGCCACCCTCAAGAATCTACGTATGATTTCCCCGCGAGGAACCCGCGTGACTACGGAGAATCCACATGGCATCCCAATGCTCACGCAAGTCAGCAGGGAAAGACAAAAGCCGGCCCCGCTATGGAGACTTCTGATACAACCCTCCAATCCGCAAGGACGGAGGATTCGCGGACTCCCCCGCATCCACAGTAAGGCCTAACGACTTGGCCATAGATCTGCGGCATGAACTTGGTAGTCCGGTGGGAAAGAATCAGAAGAATCACCTTGGAGTTGATCCGGTAGACGGAACGGGAAGCTCGCCTGAGCTACCCGGTCTCACAGCAAAAGACTCTTTGCCCGACGAATCCGACTTTGACCCAGAGCCCGACTCCGTCTGGCCAGCTTCCGCCTGAGAAGCCTTCAACCCCACCGAGAGTGGAGTAAGCAAGGCCTGACTAACGGAAGACAAAGGGGGAACACCACACGCTCACAATAGGTGCAGAAAACAACCGGTACCAACGGTGAACTGCAAGAGTTTTACCCCGCCCAACAGTACACCGCAGCCTTGTATCCTCCAGTCTGCGCCTTGGATATCCGCCACCTGGCTGGGTGCCAAGGCACTACCGCCCCATACACACGGCGACGGCTGCGTGTAAGTAGGGAAACCCAAAAGTACCTGATAATAACCAGGCAACCCCCCAGGTGCTGGCACCCCGCATCTAGTGCCCACTCCCAGTATAAGGCCATCATGCCAGGAGGCCACATCCCAAAAGGGCGAGGCAGCACTTCACTCTCCCCCCCCCCCTTGTTGCCAGGCCAAATGCGAGGCAGCAAATGGTTTTGAGGAAGCGAGCATTAGCGGCCGATCGTGGTGGATTTCCTCGCACTAAGACCCCCGAGGGCCAGCGCGGCGGACTTGAGGATAAAGAAATCCTGGAGCCACTGCGCCCCCATTGTCCCGAGGTTGAATAGTTCTGAGCCGATCAAATTGACCCCTTGTCTGGGCGCTCGAAGCATGACCGGGTCTGTCTGCGGTCTGTCTAGACAGATCCTGGCAAAAGTCTAGGTATACAGATTTAGCGTGGATTTTGATATTGTTGGATAGTTTCATCATCAAGGTCATAATTCGATCTATGTGTAGTCTTCAGGCTTGGGAATGAAAGACAGGGTCCTGAAAAACTCTGAAATTCAAAAAAGCCTGACAGGCACAATGAAATTGGCAATTTTTTTAAAGACAAGACGGCCATACGGCTATAATCTTATTCTTTAATTCTGGGACACGGCGTACACCACAAAGAGCTTCTAGAGCGTTCATATCATGCATCACTTACGCACGACCACGTCCCTACTTGTCGCCCTGCATATAAACGCGCTATCTTGCCGTTGCCCAAGTGCATTGGACATCGCTTTTTCCGATGTAGGATACGCACATACGCAGTGTTTTGGTCGTTCATGTCCCAGAATCAATGAATACGATATGGCAAGATCCCCCAAACGAAAAATGGGGGCAGCCTTAGCTCTGCCAGCGTGAGCAGAATTTCAGCGAGTAGAATTTCAGCGATAATCCAAGAATCGATTCTCGCACCGATTTCTCGTAAACTGATTCGTGCATCAGTGTTGATTCTCGTAAACTTCAGAACTTAACACAATAGTGAATTAGACGATTACCGCAAAATTTGTTTTGGGGAATCCAGACTGATTCTCACACAGCGACAAATTTCTATCCCTCTGAGCATCTCTCAGCTCAACCCTCAGAAAATAGGACCGTCTTGAGGCTACACAAAAGTACACAGACATACAGGCAATCTTGGGCCAATCATTAATACTTTTATCACCCATTATCTTGCGAATACAAGCCTACACGAGCAATGCAGAGCCAGTCCAAATTATGTTGGCTTTACTGCGCACCTCATTACGCATGTTATAATCGCCGAAAATAATTCTGTAATTTTATGAGGATTCCACCGACCTTTGGGATCCTTGCAGTTGTATTTTTAATGGCACATCGAATATACGCTGGCCTGAGCTTTCGTACGTATGTAATAATCAATGTGTACAACACTACCATATTACATACAATTTTTAAACGCTCAAATTACACTTTTCGGTTGTTACTTCTATCCAATCCATCTGTTACCGACAAATTTCATGAATAATCGAAATTTGGGCGATTGCGTGTCGGTGAAGAAATGTTTGGATTCAGGCAAAACTAAGCAATTTTTTGACAGGTTGTTCGGTAATCTTCAGACTCGACACACATCCATTTTGCTTCTCAACATAGATCCCCTGAAACGTGGTTGCAATTCTGGGAACTCTCTCCTAATATGGACATCACTTGTGCTTTGCCCGATTGTCTGAGCTAAAATTAGAATCTCACGATAACGTCATTATCTATGACGTTTTTCGGGATTTCCGAATCCTGATTGGTCAATGACATCATTGTGAACGAGATTCCTTTTGCCCGGTGCTGCTTTTTATAAAGCGAATATCGCTGTTCGTGGTTGAAATCACCCATTCGGGTCATTTTCTGTTTTTTTTAAAAGCATCATAATTGAAATTACACCTAACGGTCAAATTTTATATTGACCTTAAGTATATTCATCTTTACAAAAGAGGTCGTTGAAAATCAACAACATTGGGGTTATTTTCCTTGTAATTATCATGAATTTTTTTTGCATCCCGATCAACCAAATGACTATTAATAGTCATTTTTACAACCACAAGGTTATTTTTCAAAAAGATATAGACACCCCCAATATAGTCTTTTAAAAAAACCCCACCGGGTTTACTTACTTTTTAAACATTTAAAAACCACAATTGGGGTGCAAATTTTTTGAAGGTAGTTGAAATCAACTACATTTGGGGTTTATTTGTTTTATCAAGATTTTTTGTGAATCCGTCACCCAAAGACTATTAAATATAGGCCTTTTTTGACCCCAAGAGGGTTATTTTTTCAAAAAGATATAAGACCCCTAATAAAGTCATTTTAACCCCACCGGGGTTATTTTTAACCAAAATTTGGGTGTCAAATTTTTGACCAATCAGTAGGGTCAAATTGACCCTTTTTTAGTTCGGTGCATAAGTGACAGTGCCTGGCTGACAAAATTGAACCTTTTAGGTTATTTTTGACCCTGTAATTTTTAATGTTGTACATATCAACTGATTCAAGTCTGAGTATGGTCCGAGTCTGATATGGGACAAAGAATCTAAAATCTTCTTATACCACGACAGAAAGATTTCAAATCAATCGAAAGGTGGAAAATATACAACACATTTGCGGTTATATTGAATGAAAAATCGGAAACCGAATAATAAAACTAGAAGACATTATTTTGAGACCAACATATTTACCCATATTGTACTGATTATTTGCTAATAACCCTAGCAATATGTGTACAACGAGACACCTGGTAAAAGCCATATTGCTTTTCCAGATTCCTCGAAAGAATTGCATTGGGCATGATGAAGTGAGAATGTTACTTTAGAAATGATATATGCGCTATTTGAAAACTATGATTAATACGCATTTTAGCATTCTCGGGAATTAATATAATAGTTGTCCTCAGACAAGCATACAGCACTCTATTATATTCATTTGTAAGATTGTCCACGCTACTAAAACTGGAAACCTGGTTATGCCATATCCTTAAAGGTGGGCACTTCTGGATTTCAGCACCTTCTTGTTTCATGTTATAAGTTTGCTAGAAAAGCTTATTTCAAATTGTCAGTTGATACCGATCTTGCTGTTTTTTATGTTATGAGTACATGCTGTATCAGCACGGTCCCTTATAGGCTACTGCGCTGTAATTTCGTCCGTTTACGGACGGAAAATACAAACATGCAAATTTCATACGAAATTGTCAAGTAATATTGGGTACCAGGACATGCCTTTCTATGTGCTATCGTTGAGATTTATAAATCTCAACTTTGTTGGTGTAATTCAAGGGGATAGGCTGTGAATCACGAAATGCCCTTTAACATTTAAGTGTATGGGGAGTCCACGCGGACCCAAGATTTTGTTTTTTCGCGCGCCATGTGTAACGGCTAAATTTATTTTTTCCAAGATTTATGTAATGGGCCTAAATATCAGTTGCACATGAAAAATAAATCGACCATGGCGTTTTTGGTAATTGGCATAGTAAGATTTTGGTGGGCTATTCAAAATTTTTTTTTGCTTCTTAAATCGTCTGAAGTAGCTATATATATTTTTTTTTACTTTTCAACAATCTAAATGTATACTGTTAAACTCTTATGAGCCCTTTTTAATAAAAACGTCCAAATTTTGGTCGGGTGAGTTTTTTGGCGCGACTAAAATCGGTTTTTCGGACCGCCATTTTGACTTGGGATCAACCGATTTTTCAGTTTCCCTGTTATGTGGCCCATGTTATGTACCCGTAAAGGACCAGTGTTTGTTGGTAAGACATCCAACTGCAAAGTGTTTTTTTTCGAGGGTTCACATGAGTCCCCATCCACAAGGAAATTGACGAAGACCTAATTATACGCTAATTGGTTAGCATATGCAATCAGGGGCCGTACGCAGGATTTATTTTTTGGGGGGGGTACGGGACTTCGAAAACGTGGATTTTTTTCGACAATTTGACTTTTGGTACAATGTGGACCTAACCCCCCCCCCCCTACAATTGTCATTTGGGGGCTTTTTGAACATTTCCCACCAAAAGCGGACCTTTCTTGTCAGGCCAACAACAAAACTCGGCTGCTTGTGTTACTTCGTCTTAGCAATCAGTTGGATATCTTTTGCCATCACCTGAATCTTGGTTGACTGGAGATGGCAGATATGAATGTAGCTGTTGCGATATCCAAGAATAACTCTACCTAATTATAAGCTTCACCATTCTCACCGCCGTCATAGAAGAGGCCGGAGTGTACGCTATTCTCGTTAGGGGATGGTGTCCAATGATCCCCATGTAAGGATAAACGAGACATGCGAGTTTAACTCCATGGAATATAGTGAATGTCATAATATCATCAATCGTCTACCTCCTAAATCCAACACGTTATTCTAATCTACAGACTCAAGTCTGAATAAAAAAATAAATTCACCTCATCAATGTTCTAGAGAAAGTTGGGCTCCTCTCGTCTTGCTACTTTGACAGATTGGTAGTGGCCATCTGCTCCTAACTGGAGAACTTTTAATGTACATTTTTGAACTTTGACTTCAGAAGACTTTAATGTACTAGTTGTTGCCCAACTCACATCGGGAACCACACTCTGTATCTACTAATAACTTGCAACAAGACAATTTTTTGTGAGCCCTATTTCAACTCATGGTCACTTGCCGTCTGACCAATACGATGTCAATGTGCTTCATCAAATCAACCGACCTTGAACAATCATTAAAACCATGCAGACTCGGAAAATTCGACAAGCATCAAAGAGACATCTTCAACTCTGATAAACGATCTGCACTGCATCGTTTTGCCTTCAGTTGCTGACCGCGATTTCATCTAGTTAAAGGGATTACAGCGATATGTGAGGAATAAAAAATATGTGGACATTAACTTTTTTACTTATAATCAGGGATAGTGTGGTACAATTCCACTAAACGTTGCTTTAATTGATACAAACCACCAATAGTGAAAAAATGATGTTTTGTCTCCCGCAACATACTACAGCGACGCTTCCAAAATCTACCCTAAACATCTGATTGTGGTTTACACCAGTACCAACTAAAGAAAGACCAATAATGTTTGTGTTTGAGTCAGAGGACTGTATTGATCATGGAGCACAATACACACTGAAAATATGGTTGGATGTGGAGTCACACAGGGCTCTGTTACTGGACCTTTGTGGACCTTCATCTTGTTCAGCCCCCTACATATATAATCACTGTCTCACGGTATTCATCATGTTGTTTACGCTGATGACACCCAATCCTCTACCTGACTTTCTCCCTCGAGATCGTGAAGCACCATAAAAAGGATTGAAACATGCATTGCACACATCGCGGACATCATGGTGTAAATCAAAGAAGTTGATATTAAATGAACAAGAAGACAGAGATTTTGTACTTTCGCTCTCATTTAACAGATCGGTTCGAACTCTCCCAACTATGATATGGCAATTCAAGCTGAATCACGAACCTTGGTGTCATCTTAGACCATCCCCTAACATGATCAATCATGTCAACAGCGTTATGCAAGCTGCTTGGCTCTCAATAAGGAAAATTGGGCAGTTCGACAGTAACTTGATGAAAAATCCACCTCAGATTGGTCCACGCCTTTGTTACATTTAGGCTGGATTCCTGCAATGCCTTGCTTTATGCTCCATTAAGAGAATTTGCCAAGGTTCAGCGAGTTTAAAATGCAGCTGCCCGACATGTCCTTAAATCGGTCGTCGAGAACGTAATCGCACTAGCGCTCTACCAAT